>CM024627.1:59892770-59952852 GCA_014182585.1 Eucalyptus coolabah
CCGGATAGCGAGAATCGGGCTCATTTGTTGGGTAATAGGATCAATTTCTTGATTACCCAAATCCTTCAAAAGGATTCTAATGGATTTGATAACATCATCCGGTCGGCGCTTTCTCTTATAATAATTGACTTGATTACGTATGTGGTGTTTTCTCTTTCCCATTTTCCTTCTTCAAGGCTTTGAGATGATTTATTAAATTCGCCATATCTGGTTCTCTTACGTGAGGATCTTTTGGGATATTAGCAAAAATAGACTTGTGGTGCTTTGAGGGTACATACCCAGAGTTCGAACAGGAGAGTCTTGTGAAAAAGTGCGCTAAACCTTCCTTCTTCAAGAAGTTGAATTTGCTTCTTGAGCTTGTCTATTACGGCTTTGGACTTTCAAGATAGTGGTACCCAAGATGTTGTCCTCATTCCAAGCATGAAGCCTTTTCTAGAACTTCGAAAGTATCTCCTTGGTACTCTCATCATAACTTCGGAGATCTTGTTGCACATTTCCAATCTTGGAATCAATAGCCTTGAAGGCATTGTTACGTATACAGAGTCTGCTGCCGGTTAGAATGGCTTCACGACGGGGTTTTCTTCTTGTCTTCCATGTTCATCTACGTGCGGGGGTAGGGATTTTGGGAACATGGCGGTACCTGCCATGTGGATCAATAAACTCTTAAGAAGCGGAACGAGTTTAGAACTTTCCTTGACAAGAGGAGGAAAGTCGGTATCTTGGAACATGGCAATAGAAGAAGTGGGTGGTGTTTCGTTGGAACCTTGAGGGGTAAGAGTGTTTCTTAGCCCATTTAAGGATTAGCTTATAAAATGGAGAGAGAGCTTGCTTTTTCTGGGGAGAAGAAGGTGGAGGTGATTTTGGTGTATCGGTAAGTTTTGAGATGTAGTACTAGACTCGGTGGTGGAGGTGGTGCATAAGACACCATGAATTGGTATGTTTACAAGTAGTGACCTTGAGGCATCTTTTGCACTAAGGTGCAGCAAATTGTTCTAGTCATATATATTTGATTTTATATTAGATTTTCTTGGAGGACATTTGTTGATCGTATTTTGGAAATATTCAATATACATCATTGCAAGCCAGAATTGCTCCTATTGTTAAGGGTGATGGACTGAATTTATCACATTATCCTTATTTAGATATTGAGAAAATCTAATTAAAGGAGTTACCTTACGTAAGTGCATTTAAAAGTATAATGTATGCTCGAATTTGCACTAGACTAAATGTTGTCTTTGTGACGAGGATTTCTAGGCGAGATATCGGTCAAATCCGGGACATGATCGCTTGGTTGCTATCAAGAAGGTTTTAAGGTACTTAAAAAAGACAAGAGATTATATGCTAATTTATAGATATGTTCAATTCTTGCAATTAGTAGAGTATTTAGATGTAAACTTTGCTTGGTTGTTCGATAACATGCAATCAATATGCAGAATACATATTTATGTTAGTAGTAAGTGCAGTAAATAAAGTTTTATGTCATCTTCTACTATGTAAGTAGTGTTAGTAACATTCTTTTGATTTGTTACTTGGGTTTCGGCTCGAGAATCTCATGAAGGAGTTGATCGTTTAACTTTATGGATAGATCCATACGGTTGTATTGAGATAACAAATTTGTAGTATTATTTATTTACTATAGAGGTCTCAATAGGTCTAAATATATGGTGGTCAAAATTTTTACCAAAAGCAAAACGGTACGAGGAAGGTGACGTTTTAATATAATATATTTTCCGAGATGATGTGATTACAGATCTAACTAAAGGCCTACGCCCATGTGTATTTGAGTAACATATCGTTAACATGAGCCCGGGAGCATCATGAGATGTTGTTGTTTAGTGGGAGCTATTTTGACTTTACTCTAATAAATGTTTCATACGTGTTCGTTACACTTTGTAACGGTTTGATATATATCAACTTTTGCATTCAATAAAATATTTTTGAATGTATTGTTATTATGTTAAATACATATTGATAAAGTTTCAAAGGATTATATAAACCTTGGTGAAGGCTAGGGGCATCCGGGCATCCGGTTATTAGCCTTTTTGCTAATAAGGAAGGTTAACCATAAAAAGGTTAATCATAAGGACAAGATATATGTGGGTTCATTGGAACCATAAAACATTTTCTAGTGGCACAAGTTTTTCGTGACACCTAAGGTAAGATAATGGTGAGTGACAAATGGGATCATTTTATGAGAGATGTTATCCATTTGACACACTACCATATTGAATCCATATCAATAAAGTTGAGAACATTCGTAACCATGGAAGGTTTTGTGTGTATACATGCAGTTTCTGCCATGATTCGGTGTTTAAAACTTTATGGGATATGGCTGACTATTAAGAATTATCTTTTGACCAAATGTGCGCACATACGATACGATTTCAATTAATATAGTCCAAGTGGGAGAATGTAGAGTTTTCCTAATATGGACTAAATTAGTTGATATTGTAATTTACTGTTTTTACGGTTACCGTAAAACATGGTTGGTCTAAAGTGAGATGAAAGTTTCTTAATTAGTCTAATATGGGTGGTAAGGTTGGTAGAGTTGAGCTGGCCCGTAATGAGGACCCAGCTGGAAACTCTACATAAATAGTGCTCAAGTCTTTCCTCTAACCTAATTCTCACATGTATCATCACTTATGGTGTTTACCTAATGCTACACGTGAGAAGGGCCGCTTCATTGAGTCGGTGATACGGAGGGCAATAAAGGAGAATGACTTAATGCGTGGATCCCCTTTATATGTGGGTAATCCCTTTTCTGCTTCCGTTTATGTTTGATGGATCTAGGTGCGTTAATTTTTCTACTCAATTATGCATGTTCTTGTTCTGGTTATGGAGATTTTAGGGTTGCGCAATTTGCGTCTAACAGAGCAAATCGTACACGATTCCCAATTCAATCTTGATGATCTCGAAGGCGGAGAGGGCATCCTTATCTGCAAGCACTAACTGACTTGTGCGGCTATCATCAAAACTCAACGGGAGATCTGCGAAAAGGTGTTGGAATATGTTGATCAAGCGTTTGGCCGCAAGCAATTCTCCTTGTGGATCATCCACACTGTTCTCCACATCGCAGACCTCAATCACTTCGAGCGGTTTGACAGTGTAGCCCTCAGCCTCCAACAGTTCTTGTAGCTCCATTATCTTGCTATAATTAGGAGGCGGGTAGGGGATGGAGTTCCTGAACTGCTGACTGCTGGCGGTCCTGAGCACATAAACCCTTTCGCCATACTTGATGAGCCCGGCTACCATCATCACCATGGTGAGGATGGATAAATTTGGGCTGGTCCACGCCATCAGAAAGATATAAAACGTTACTCCTGCTTGGGTGACTAGGTGAAACAATTGCCTCAACCAGAGTTGATTGTCTGCTAAGGCATAGGCTGTGATGGTGTCGGGGCCTCCTAAATGTAACAAGAGGAATGGTGACCAGAACGCATTCAGCTGGGCGTTCGCGTCCACACCTTGGCTGCTTACCTTCCTGAGCTTTTTGTGATTATGCCGAGCGTGTAGATCGCAACTGGATCGGCCATTAGGTAGGCCAGCCAAACGATCCCCCTGAACCAGGCAGAGTGGACGTATTTGCGGCGATTGCCCATACAAATGAGCAGGATTTGGAGAATAAGGCTGAGGAAGGCGGCACCGCGAAGCTCCCATTCTTCCCACAGCTCGATGAAACGTGGAGAAGACCTGCATCACCGTGATCTCCTTGACGATCGCTGCCTTGAGCAGCTGAGATGCAAGACTTGTATTAGCAAAAGAATGATGAAAGTTCGGCTATAGAGATATATTTCGCTGTGCAGCCTAATTAAAAATGACGATTTATTCTTTCCTTGATGCAGGAGAAAATGCGCCTCCTTACAAGTTACTTTTATGGTTTCTTAAGCTGGTGCTTTAGAGAGCCAAAGGAAGTTCTCGCATTATTTTTATTTCCAGTTGTTTTTGTTTTCCCTTCTTTTTTTCATGAAATTGGCTTTTGCTCAGTATATAAATATACTATGTCCAATAAGAACTTGGACATCCATAACCACAACAAACTATATGTAGTTGGAAGTTCACTGAAGTATAAATGATGTTAAATAATGTCTTGAATTTAAACTGTTTACGGAATTGGACCATTGAAAGATTTAGATTTGTTCAAAATCCGGTGTGCATCTTTCGATCTTGCACAAATCTGGATTATTCGGGGCGAAGGAAGTTGATCATTATCTTTGACCGGTTAAATTTCTTGGGCTTTCTTTATATTGCGCACTGGAGGGGACTATTTCTTTGGATTATGGACAAAACAAAGAAGAAAGCCACTACGGGACAAAGCAATGGGCTCACATGTTCTTCAACTTTTACATTTATTTGTGGGGCACAAGTGTCCTTCAGAGAAAAGAAAAAGAAAATAAGATTACATTTCGCAATCATGATAAAATTCGGGTAGGATAAAATTCGTTATATCGTGCATTTGAGTACTACTCAATACAAGATAAAATCGGATATAAAGAGGATATAGGCCAAGATAAAATTATCCCAGAGAAAATAGGTTAAAGGTGAATAGGATTTTACAGGTTTTTTTTTATTTTTTCGAGTAACAAACTTCTTAAATTAACAAAATTAAAATTATATTTCAATCAAATTAATATTTGAATTCTAATATGAGAAATTCAAAATAACAAAAGAATTAAAAAATTAGTTATTTTAATTTAATCTTATTTTCATTTATATATTCGAATTTAATTCTATTTTATAATATAAATTCAAGTTATAAATATAAATATAAATATAAATATATATTCATATTTTTTTAGTATTTTATGTATATTAGTACAGTTTACTATTTAATAGAATTTAATTATAGAATGATGGAAGGGAAGAAATAAACAAAAAAGAAATTAATTAAAAAAGATGAAAATAAAATAAAAAAGTAAATAAAAATAAAGTAGGCAAGGGTGTTCTCAGAGATTTTTACCATCTACATTTGATAAATTTTTTGTTTATTTACATGCTAATATGCCGTTTATACCAAATAATGTACATGATATGATGTGAATATATCGATTTTATCATTGCAATCACCAAGAATATAACAAAATCCTTAAACTTCGTATCCTTTATCAAGTTTTGTCTTGATTAGAAATTTGGACGACGAAAGGTAGCCTAAGGGTTTGTTTTATTCTTCTCTCTCTGAATAATAACTGTATGTTGAAAGAGAAATGCAGAACATGTTGAAAGAAAAATGCTACACAAATATTGAGTTATTTATTTATTTGTAAACAATTTGATTTTGGGCCTAATTTAGATGTGAGAAACACTCGAGCATATGAGCAATTGTAATTCTGATTTCACGATTATAGTATATTATTTGTTGATGACTCTCTTAATAAATATAGGTATCGACACTCTAACTAAACCACGTAAGTCTTTGGGATTCTTTATTGTCTCTCGTCTATTTCTCTAGTGATTTTTGCATTGATTTAATTGTAAGATCAAGTTAGTTTTGCATTAATATTACAACAATAGATACCAAAGCATACAATTAGATTATTTCAAATTTTGATTAGGGCTTTGCCACGTTTGGTTATTTTCTGAAAATTTTATTGTTTCAATTATGTTTAGAGTAAAAGTAGAATTTGAGAAGTTTGATGGAGGAACAACTTTGGTTTTGGAGTCTCAAGATGAAGGCATTATTAATCATTTAAGGTTTGGCTGAAGCATTGGAAAGTAAGAAAAACTTGCCCAAAATAATGAAAGATGCCAAAAAGGATGTGCTGATGAGAGAGGTAAGGAATATAATCCTATTGAACCTATCAGATGAAGTATTACCAGAGGTGATCGAGGAGAAGGATGCCGCAGCATTGTGAGCAAAATTTCAAGACCTTTATGTAACACGGGGCTAGGGGTGAGCGGTTCCAGGGTTCCGGTTTGGTTACGTCTAGAACTGGAACCTACCTCGGATACGGAGTTCCTCAAAATGAGGAGCACTTGGACCTGCGTGGGGTAGAAGCTGGAACCTACTGTCACAGGTTCCGGGGTCGGTCCGATTCCAACAGGTTCTTTTTTTTTTTTTTTTGTTATTTTCATATTTGAACTATAATATATGCACACGTTACCTAAAAACTATAATGTACGCGCACGTTACCAAAAAAAACTATAACGTACGCGCACGTTGCAAAAAAACCATAACATATGCGCACGTTACCAAAAAAATATAACGTATACGCACGTTAAAAAAAACTATAACGTGCACGCACTATAACGTGCACACACGTTACTAAAAAATTTAACGTATGTGCACGTTACCAAAAAAAACTATAATGTACGTGTATACTACACGGTAACTTCCCATTGACATGTTATCTTGATACATTAACTTCACTGCACAACAATAACAAAATATAATTAGAAATTTCAAAACAAATAGCAAACTAGAAAGTAGAAATAAAACACCACTAGAACAAGAATGTCTAGAGGTACAAGTTTTGAAAACAATTTCAATTAAACCCATAAATAAACTCAGAAAATTCTGAAATTTGGACACGTTCTATTTAAGACCTAGAGGTACAAGTTTCATGAAGAAATTGTAATCCAATTCGTTCTGGATTAAAAGATAAAATTGATTTACTTTTCCTATTCTCTACTTGCACAGTTTTTGAAAATTTTTTGGTTAAATAGGCAAATGAACTACAAAAATTACGAAATTTAAATATGTTGTAGGGAAAATATGAAGAGAGATATTTCATGCAGAACACATTTCCAAAAGAACCTCATACAAAATGATATAGTCCACGCATTGCAACTTACAAGATCCGAACACATCAGATTGCATAGTTTTAGAAACATTTCCGATTAAATACCCAAATGACCTTCAAAAATTATGAAATTTGACTATGTGATAACCAAGACCATAAGGTAGATACTTCATGAAAACATCGAAGTCAAATTCGTCCTAGATAATTAAATATGGATGGTTAAAATCCCTGTTCGTAGTACCGTAATTCCAGATCTAACCATCTCCAAAGGACCACGATTTCACTTACCTATTCTTGTTTTTTTCTCTAAATGTTTTATATGTGGTACCTCAGGATGTCCTTTACAACTTTTGTTAAGAAACTGAAGTGAAATTTTGACAAAAAGGTTGCCTTACAGTCCATGCATTCATCAAGGGTCGGTCCCAAAATCTCCAGATCCAGTCTTTCCAAAGAATAACGATTTCACCCACTTATACTTGTTTGTTTTGTCCCAAATTTGAGTATGTTATACTCCAAGAAGTCCTTTACAACTTTCATTTAGAGGCCAAAGCCAAACTTCAACTAGAACATCACATACAAGTCACTAGAACATCCAAGGTCGAGCTTTTTCTGCCCTAAGTAACTGGTTCAAACAGGTTCCGGTTCCAAAACCAGTTCCAGTTCCTAGAAAAAAGTAACCGGAGCCGCAACAGTCCCCCTTGCAACCAGGAACCGAACTGGACCCTCCTCCGATTCGGTTCCGGTTCCCAGGTAACCCGAGCCGCGCTCAGCCCTACACGGGGCTTGAACAATCACTTGTACATGTTGAAAATAATAATTTAGTTTTGATACACTAAAAGTACATCTATTAGATCTCATCTAAATGAGTTTAATAAATTCATTATGGATTTAAAGAACGTCGGTAAGATTCTACATAATAAAGAACTTGACATAATGTTGTTAGCTTCTTTACCAAAATCATGAGAGCACTTTACTAATATAGGAGTGTACTACAATTACCTTACAAAAGGTAAAGTCTGCCTTATTCTTTAAGGAGTGGCAAAGAAAGTTATAAGATGACAATCTAGTGTAGGATGTAGCGTAGGGACTAGTGATTTGAGATAAAGAGCAATATCATGGGTCCAATAGCAATAGACATAAAAGCCCTAGGGACATGTGAAGTAGGTTGAGTGTCAAGAGGAAGAGCACATAAAGAGATTATCGAAGCTGAGAAATAGAGGTGAAAGGCAAAATGCCACAAGTAATGTGAGAAACGTTGCTGAGGAGAGCACCAGCAATGCAGAAGCCATCTTGTTTGTGATCACTAGTTCATCGGGAGCTGAATATGTGTTAAATTCAGGGTATTCTTATCATATGAAGCCTCACGGAGCTAGTTTACCATTCACCAAATTGTAGATAATGGTAGAGTTCGATGAGGAATATTGTAGCTTGCAAGGTTGTGGCAATAAGGACAGTTCGGATTTGGATACACGATGGTGTAGTGCGCAAGCCCGACAAATGTGAGGTTGGTATCAAAGTTCAAGGAGAATCTTATTTCTCTAGGAACACTTGATGATATCGGGAGAAAGTACACACGAAGGTGGAGGAATTGAAAATCTCTCCATGTGCTATGATAGTGATGAAGATGAAGAAAATGAATACTTTCTATTATCTACTAAGAGAGATTGTGATAGGAGCTATTGTAGTTTCATCGTGAGTCAGATTATGACTTAACTCAATTATGGCATATGCGATTAAGGCAAATAAGTGAGGCGGGATGACAATACTGAATGAGAGAGGGTTGTTAAAGTAACTAGACCAGTATAAGTACTGCATTTTTGGGTAGTAGCACTGGATTAAGTTTGCTATAACTATTCATTAGACCGGACAATTAGTTGAATATATTCATTCAGATATTCGGGCCCATCCTTCAAAATGAGTTACTTGATATATACTAATATTTATTGACAACTATTTGAGGAAGGTATATGTATACTTTACGAAGCATAAATATGATGTATTTAATCAGTTCAAAAATTTAAGATATTGATTAAGAAATAGTTAGATAAATAAATCAAGTGCTTAAGAACCGATAAAGGCATGGAGTTCTATGGTAAAATTTTTACCAAGTTCTACTAAAGAGAAGGGATTGTGAAACACCACACAATGCCCTTGACACCACATAGCGGGATGGCATGGTAGAACGGAAGAAGAGAACTTTACATGAGAGAGCTCGATGCATTCTTTCGCATACGGGACTAAGTAAGGAATTTTGGATTAAAGTAGTAAACATAGCATGTTACTTGATTAAACAATCTCCATCATTTGCCATTAAGTGGATAGTTAGGGAAAATTGTTGATTAATTTGAATTACGGTATTCGAATGTCCTATGTATGTTCATGTGAGTGGTGGGTAAGCTTCTGCGAGAGTGAATAAGTGCATACTTTTGCGTCATGCAAATGGAGGGTGTAAGGCTAGTGGCTAAGGTGCAACGATCCTAGATCCCTCGATTTTCTAATTGGTAGAGACGTGTTCTTCTTAAGATTGCAATGCTTCGACGGAGAAGTTTTGAGACACAACTAGCAAAGTAGACGAACATAGTGTTAGTAGCAAGGTGGAACTTTCGGTGGAGGCTTTGGAGACCTCGTAGGTAATAGAGGTAGAGACCTAAGAAGCACCAACACTTTTCTGGCAAGCCTTCATCGGTTCGCACTTCGACATATATCAACACGCTACGACACTCTCAGACACATTCGACATGCAGTCAATGAGTGTTAGGAAATTCGACACGTGATCAACTCTTCCCGACACACTCCAACATATGAGTCTGAAATTTCGACATGCGATTCCGACACGCAGGGTCAATTTTAAAATTTTTCAATACTTAAGGGTCAAAATATAAATATATGAAAAAATAATGAAAATAACAAAAATAAAGGGGAAAGAAGAAATTTTTCACTCTCAAGCTTCTCACTTATAAGTTTTAACCTTCTCGTGAGTGATTATGGAATGCCTCTTTTCTCGCTAGCGTCACTCCACCGCCCTCGCAGACTTAAATTTGTGATTTTTTTTTTTGCTTCTTTCACACTCTCACGGGCGTCGCCTATGAGTTATCTCTTCTAGAGTATGTCATTGGCTTGTGAGTTATCTCTCACATTTTCCATGGTGAATTTAGTTATTTCATTTTCTTTTGGTCGTACTTTGAGACTTATTGTCCTGGATTTTCATTTTTCTGAACCTTGTTTTGCAAAGGAGCTCTAAGCCATCATATCATAAAATCCGAACTTTGTGCGAGACTATAAGAAATCTCACTAATCTCCGATAAATGTAAGAAAACAGGACATGTTCTTTCAAATTTACTCTTTTGTGTTTGCAATTTGTGAATTTTTCATTCAATCTTTGTCAAATTAAAATAATGAATTATATTAACAAATGTTGGATTAATATGTTCAGTATAAATTAATTCTATGCTCTTTTTATTATTATTTATTTATTTTTGCATTTATATATAAAAATATATATTTAATATATAACGTGTCGAAATTCTCTATTTTTGAGAAATGACGTGTCGATGTCGTGTCTCGTGTCACTTACCAATTTCCGATAAGTGTAAGAAAATAGGACATGTTCTTTCAAATTTAATCTTTTGTGTTTGCAATTTGTGAATTTTTCATTCAATCTCTATCAAATTAAAATAATGAATTATATAAACAAATGTTGGATTAATATTTTTAGTATAAATTAATTCTATGTTCTTTTTATTATTGTTTATTTATTTTTGCATTTATATATAAAAATATATATTTAATATATAATGTGTCGGAATTCTCTATTTTAGAAATGACGTGTCGCATGCCGTGTCTCGTGTCACGTATTTATGTTGGTGCTACATGGGTAGAGACGTAGATGAGGCCACAAAACTTGAAGTTGGAGACATTGAACAACCAACACAACCGCAGCACAATATAGCTATAAGCAAATAAAGAAGACAAATTGAACCATCAATATGTTATGATTACACAAATATTGCTTATAATAGGGAAGAGAAATTAACCTTCATCTTACTCTAAGGCAATTGCTCGTGCTGGATCGTTGTAGTGGCTAGAAGTTATGAGTGAAGAGATGGAATCACTCCATCGAAATTAGATATCATAATCTCTAATTGTGTAATCGATTCCCTATGATTAGAATCTTTGATTGCTTAGAAAAGCCAAACCTCACGTATCTCGTTTGATTTCTGGCCGATCCATATAATTAGTGGTGACTCCTATAATTTATTGGGATTAAAAAGAACCAAAGAAGAAATTCAATGTCATGTGAAGTATGAATTTGGGAGAGTTGACGTCTAATTGATGGGCCATTGGCACGCCTTTTGGAAGTATCTTTAAACTCACTCCCCAAATATTGTTTGGGAGAGTTGCAACACATCCGGATGCCTTAGTGAAGGGAAAGTCTATTGTGAAAAGATTGCTACAATGGAGAATCCGATACATGGGATGACTAAGTACTATTCAGTTAGCGATTGGGGTGGAGACCTATATGAGCGTAAATCGACTTTTGGATATGCGTTCTTGCTCAATAGAGGTGCGATTTCTTGGAATAGCAAGAAACAGATATGCACGGCCTTGTCTACGATGGAGATAGAATTTATTGCATGTTCTACCTCAGTGCAAGAAGCAGTATAGCTAAAACGTTTCTTGGAAAATTTAGCCATTGTTATTGAAGTTCCAAGATCGATGACAGTTTATTGCGATAGTCAAGCAGCCATTGCCTACGTGAAAGATTCCAAGTATCATGGAAGGACAAAGCACATTGATATAAAGAATAACTTCATCAAAGATATTATAGCGCAGAAAGAAGTGATCTTGCAATACATTTCAACAAACAGAATGGTTGTTGATCCATTTACGAAGGCTATTCTTAGAGACATATTCTTGACCCATAGGATGTCACTAGGATTGCATAGAATGTGATATGTGTTATTGTAAAGGATCATTAGTTTAAGTATTTGTGGAAAAATGTATTGTACTTACTTGTTTATTAGTGATTTGATGTTTTATCAATAAGTACAAATCCATTATAAGACTATCACATTCACACATATATTATTGAAAAATATGTCGGTGGGTAATGATTGGCTCACTCACACGAGCAATTGCCTCAAGTGCTGTAGTTAGCACGTTGAGATGAGACGTTATATACAAATGAATGCTGAAGAGCAAGTTTGGTGCGTACAATATGTCGCATTGATTGGAGTCAAGATGAGGTCTATGATTTGTTTATAATAAGACCGAATATAATAGTCCCACAATCATGTATGTCTGAAAGATGCCAGATGCGAGTACTTAATTGGGCGCTATAGAAAGCGAGCTGATATAGCACTCGAGCTAAATATGAGTACGTGAGAAACATGTGACTATATTTAGGCTAAGATCCGTATAGTGGATATTTTTGATAAATGACATATGCTTTTATAGAAAGAGTAATCCACTATAGCATGTAATTCATACTACATGTGCATTCTACGACCAATAAGGGAAGATGAGTAAAATTATCCCTATTTGCTCATCGTGTGAGACCTAAGGTAATTTGTAATTTACCTCAATTTTGCACCCTATGTTTCTTCCAACTATGTTCTCGAAATAAAATATTAATGTTGCTACTTTAGCATGTTACGGGCGGTCATGAATGGATATGGCCTATGGGACATGTCTAGGAAAATAGTTGTTCTGAAATTGAGAGAGACATGAGTGCGAAGGAAGACTATTGTTGTTTTACATTTATCACATGTATTTACTGGTCGACCAATTGTATCGCCCTATGTGGTTGTGGATGTAATTGTAAATACATGGTGTTTTGAGAATAGTCAAGTATAGCCTTTAAGGGATAGATATACTTGGACCGATATAACAAAATATGTCCGGGGCACGGTGAGACATCGATTGTTCATTTCTTTTCGGGGTTGTAGCCATTATGTTATCCCTAACAGGTGCATAATTTGAGCTTCCAAGTGCAGGTGTACTCACTGGTCGCACGGCTTATTTGATAAGAATGTTTTGTAAAATTGATGAATGTTGAATGCCTTATATTCTTAATAAAGCGCTATCAAACCCATCATATTCGAGTGAGAGATGTAGTACTTTAGCTGGTACGTCCATGATGGGGTGCAAACGGAATGCACCGTTTCGTCTTGATGCATTATGATGGAAAGTCACTAATAGAGGGGTACGGATGGAGACATATAAAAGGCTCCTGAACACAACCGTTGGAGTTGTTGGTAATTCATTCGCACCAAATTTTCTCTCCATTTCTATCAAAGAAGAAAAAAGAATTCCATTTCACTTTTTGCAAGAACGATTGGCATTTATGCCGTGGAAATCGGGTGTTTTCCTTGTGATTGCATCCAAACTAACGCGAGGTAGTGCTATTCGTGATTTATTCGCAATTCAACGTTCGTTCCGGGGCCATTTGCTGTTTGCTTATCGGAATCAGGTAAGTCGTCTTTCGCCAACTCGAATTCCAACAATAATGAAAATGAACAAAAATAGTAGAGGGTGGCATGCTCTAGTGAACCTAAACCTCGCCCTCTGGATGGAACCACGTAGGGACATATTGAGAATTTGGAGGAGAAGCGGAAGGGTGAATGGATAAACATCCTTGTCGGTACATTTATGACGAATCCAAAGAATGTTGGCAAGATAAACTTTAGGCTAGTTTGTGCATGAAATTAGGCCATGTCATCTTCATGAAAATTGTTCTAAATGCTTTGATTTTTGTTGTTAAATAATTGACTTTTCAAATTGCATCTTTCAAAATACTTTGGTATATGTGATGTTTCTTAAAAACAATTTCTAAGATATTCATTTGGCTCGATTTGGCTTAAGGAAGAGTCATGGTTTGGATTGTATTCAAAATACATATGACTCTTTGTAAATGCATTTATGCAAGCCCTGAGCTAGCCTTAGCAATTGAATGTATTCCATAATCTTAAATATATTTAAACCTCTTTAAAATTCTATTTGACATTGTGAAAAGTCACGGTTTAAATTGTATTCAAAATGCATGCAACGCTACGAGTGAACTTATACAAGCCTTAAGCTAGTCTTGGCAATTGAATGCCTTTCATAGCCAAGACATCACTTTGTCTCAAAACTTTTTGTGGATGATTTCGAAAAATGTCTTTGAAACATCACATGTATCCCCATGCACACAATTATGTCATTCATTTAGAAGTATCTATGTTTGCGATTGGTGCATGCTTTTGGTAATAAGTGATCCCCGATGGCTCACTCATGTGTTTGATTTGTTAAGAAATAAAGTCCAAAGACATGTATGCATGTTTAATTCCACCAAAAGTATGTGATTTCTAGATGAATGATAGGGTTGATGCATGATATCAAGGGAAATCCTAGAATCACATAGACTGCCTCATTAGAGACTTATAAGTATTATCAATCATGCGAGAATATAATTGGTCGATAGTGGCTATAAGTCACATAAAATGAATTGGGTAGGTGTCTTAGAAGGACTTATGCATGAAAGACAAAGGTTGACCCCGAGACTCAAATCTAATTTGTGAAATTGAATTTCTTTTAGAGATTACCTTGGTATGATGTTGTGTTTTTATTGTTTTGATGTGGATGCTTGTTTCATTCTGTTGTATGTACCTAGTTATATAGTTTTTGAGACTAGGTTTAGATTAGGATCCTAAAGATAAAGAGGACATGAAGATGGTGAAAGTCGATGTCTATTTCGATCGTTATTATGTAATATTCATTTCCCAACATATGTCTCGGTTCCTTTTTGTTGTAAGGCTTGACGAGTTGTGAGTTCTCTTTTCTTCTTTTCCTTTTCATTTTTTTTCTTTTATATTTTTTCTAGGAATGTATGGTAGATTTACCATTTTCCTTGTTTGTTTATCTACTACATTGCAATTTTCAATTCAATTGAATGCTTTCTTTTCATTTTCTTTAGAAATAGAATTGCATGAAAATGACCATTCACACATGATCGCTTAGTTTAGGACTAATAATCCCAAAAATGTAAGAAAAATGCGTCAACATGTTAGGTAAACACAACATGCTGTTTAGGTACCGAAAATGTCACGCCCCAATCCTTGGGCACGCACACATCCTTCTCACTTGGTCGATTTTAATATGCGATATCAGGTATATATCGCCGACCCTCTTTTTATTAAGCACATGTGGAAGCAATTATAAATCCCGGACAATATATCGATGGGATAGAAAAGGGGTCATATTTTTCATATTAAAACTTATAACCAAACTTTTATACAAAACGCAAACCAGAGCACTTCATAACTTTTTACTCTATCTCTATTCACATTAAAGCGAAATTCTCAAAAGAAGATAGAATCTCGGTCAATCCAAGGTCATACTTAAGGCCCTTCTCGAGATTATCTTCTTCTTCCAAAAATCTTCTCTTTAAGTTTCACCTCCGAGTTCTCTTTCTTAAACTCCTCCTCAGCTCCCGGCGGGTCCTGAAATGTTTTTCCCCAATGGGATGGGACTACGTCTCGTAGTTCTACCCCACTAAGCCCAATTAGTAAACCATTATACTATAGGCTGCCTATACACGCATAGGCGTAAGACGTACCTTGGCCTCATATCCCACCGCAAGTCGAGTACAATTCATAATAGGCACTCAGCAATCATATCACGGATCGAAGCATCGATCAAACCATCCTAGACGATCACAAGCCAACAAGACCACTCACGGTCATTCCCATCGACCAATCAATTCACAACATCCAACCCGAGCAATGAATCACATCAAGTCACACTCGCATCGAATCATCGATCAATCGACCTAGTCGATTACAAGTCAATGACCATCTCATGGTCATTTCCAATCAATCGGTCAATTCACAACATCGATCAATCAATGATCAATCGACCTAGTCAATTACAAGTCGGTCCGAATCATTTCTAGGTCATTCACTCCATCCCACATAATCTCCAATAGTACACTTAGTCACGAGCTCCATCAATGCTCTCGGGCGTCGTCTTCGCCATGGTGACATAAGTATCGACGGTCTACGTGCGTTCTTTAAGGCGCCGTTTTCGCATAGTGATATTCCTCATCACCGAACCACGCCGTCATAGGTCACAAATCACCGACAGTACGTGCGTTCTTAAGGCGCCGTTTTCGCACGATGATATCTTTCATCCCAGCGACCCTTTGTCATGATTCATAGGTAGTCTACGTGCGTTCTTTAAGGCGCCGTTCGCACCGATATTCCTCATCACCGAACCACGCCTACCATAAGTCATAGACAGTCTACGTGCGTTCTTTAGGCGCATTTCGCACAAATGATGTACTTTATCACCGAACCACGCTGTCTATACCGTACTTGATCGAGTCTCATCAGAGAATTCTCAGTTAGTTCTCATCACTCTCTCCACTTACAGCTCGACAAGGCAGTACAAATGCTAACTATCCATACTCGGCCATCTACCAATCAATCATTCAATCTCAATCAATTCCAAATCAATTTAGGGTAAATCCCTAAAATATCACAATTTATTCAATTCCATACAACGTGGAGCTCAAATAAATAAACGGACTGCGCCACATGATCAGCACGAGATTTTGGTCGTCGCCCATCAAAATCTTAATTTCCGAAAAATAATTAATTATTAATTATTAAAAATTCAATTTAGCTCAAAATAAGGCCCGATTGAATAAACGGACTTCACCACAGTTATCAGCATAATTTTCCGGTTCCAGGCCATCTCGGTTGAATTTTCGGAAAATAAATAATTATTTAATTAATTTCGAAAATTAATTAATATTAAAAATTCAATTTAGCTTAACATAAAGTCCGATTAAATAAACGGACTTCGCTACGATCATCAGCATAATTTTCCGATTCCGAACCATCTCCCTTGAATTTTCGGAAAATAAATAATTATTTAATTTAATTCCAAAATTAATATTTAAATACCCAAAAATCTCACTTAGGCCCGAATCATCAAATTGAAGCCCGATTAGGGGTCCGAAAATTCGAATGCGAGTCAATAAATAGTAGACCACGTCTACTTGCTAATTGCGCAATCAATTTATTTAAATCACATCACAATTGACTAATAATTGCTAATTAATTCTAATCTAACAACCTAAACATAATTAATTAAAACAAAACCAACCTAAAGCATAATTAGCCAACTAATCCAGGATTAGTGAGATTACTCACCAAATCGCGCGCAAATCGGATCAATCAGACGGCCCGGCGGCGAAACGATTCTTCCCAGCGGGCCTCGGGTTCGGGCGGAAACGGCCCAAAACGGGCCCAAACTAGCTGGAAACCCATTTCTCTCGCACCTCGTGCGCGGTGAAGGGCGGTTCGGGCGATTGAGCGGCCAAGGCCGATGGAGGGCGAAGGAAGCTTCGAGTCGAGCCGGCCGCGCACGTGGCGGAGGTGGTCGGGTGGCGGCGGTAGGTGCCGAACGGGCCGAGCGAGAGGCGGCAAGAGATGGACAGCAGCTTCCGGAAGTTGGCCAAGGCGGGGACAACGCGGGCTGAAGGCGGAGACGCGCGGGCGGTGCTCGACAACGACTTCACTCCGTTTGCTTGCTGCGGCGCGAGGAACTTCTGCCGCTTGCTCGATCTTCACCCGCCGGGGGCACCGAACAGCCAGAAGAAGACAGAGAGAGAAGCGGAGGTGCGCGCGGGTGGGGCGAAGCGCCGGCGGCGGCGCGGCAGCTCGGCGCGACGGCGTGGCGGCCTTGATCCGGCGACGATGGTTGCTGCTTCCTCTAGTCTTCGGCTTCCATGGAGTCGTGCGGCGAAGATGAAGATGCAGGGGAGAGGGCAACGACAAGGAAGAAAGGGGAACCGGTTTCCCCTTTTTCCTCTCTCACTCTCTCTCTCTATGTCATTCTCACGTGAGCCCCCATGGGCTGTCCTCCACCCACCATTTTTGAGGCCCAAAATACCCTTCTAGAAGACTTTGGTTAATTTAAAATATTGGGTCTATGGACATACGAATTTGCTAGGTTTTCTTTCTAATTGGGCCTTAATTCCTCTTGAATTAAATCAAATTAATCCCCATTAATTTATTCAATACTTCAATTGAATATTCTCCTCACCAAATAGCTCGTCTCGCATCTCAATTTTGTATTCCATTTTAATCCGGCTCCATTTGCATAGAAATGACTGATTAATTCAATTGGAATTAATACCGAAAATTCTGGATGTCACGTAAACGTACTCATAGAAATATTAGCGTAACCCAACTCCTTAGACTTAGATGTCTCGATTATAGGAAACGACGGAACACTCTCAACCCTCAATGGGTTTCTAGCTGGCTCCCAGCAGAACTAGTGGCAACTCTCATCTTGTTTCTAGGATGTCTTAAATAATTAGATCGTACTAATAAACTCGTTGCGCTAAATACAAGTCTTGATAAGACTTATCATGGTTTAGCATACCCACATGTAGAAATCTCATAATGGATGAAGTGATGCCATCCTTAGAAAGAGAGTACCAAAGAGAGAGAGAGCTACCATGCTAAATGTACCCTTAAATCTAATATTCACACCCAGCCTCCTTTCTCAAGGTGTGCGCGGTGTGGTTACGGGTCTTGACACTCCACTATCACACGGGGTATGAGTTTGGAAGAACTCGTGACCTTGTAGAGAAACTCACAAGAGGTTCAATCTAACAGACAATGTGATGACGTTTTTGGAACGCTAACCGTGAAAGAACTCTCATAGTCGGGAACCCCTAAATCCGACCTTTCCCACTTCCTTTCCTCATGAGAGGATCGGAGCGGTGAGATCGGATCGAGACATGTGAAAATTGTGAAATTTGAATATGATGTAAGGTTAAATGTGATGAATAAGTTTGGTTAAGACATTTAAGCTTGGATCGATGTACAACAAATCACACAAATTCAATAACATTGATAGGCGACTTAGCATTAGGAAACACTTATGACAAAATGCATGACAATTTTAGTTGTAACATATCAACTTGGTGTAAGGTTTTCACATGACAAATGATCTTCAAATGAGGCATATCATACATCATTATGAAGCTTGTTATATACTCTAAGTATGTCTAGAAGGCGTCATATGCCAATTTCTCTCTTAAGGAGCTCAAACAAAAACGTTTTTATAGGTACATGATCAGCCACAATTGCAGCGGGGTTGCATAGAACATGAATTTTCAATAATCTAATGACATGGTAAAATTCTACAAAAATTCCCTACATGAGAATGCAATGTCATGATTGCTATTTGCGCAAACATCAAAGTCTAGTTTGGTTCACAAAAACCTACACGAAAAAGAGAATACAAGACGATGCAATCAATGTTTTAAATTGCAGCAGTTTGAACATGTCTTCGCACAAACGATTGACCTAGTAAGGATGATAATTTGGCACGAATTATACCTAGTTAGAAATCTTGGGATGCATTCTACGACTTTTGTGAAGGACATAAATCTAATTGAACAAGTTTACTACCTCATTTTAGAACAAATAAGAGTCGGACTCAAATAGGGCAAAATAGTAGAGTAATGATTTTTTGAAGATTTTCCTAATCAAATCTACTCCAAAAATTCTAGAAAAAGATATGTAATGACCAACATAGTTTCGTACAACTTTCATGAAAAAACCATCTTCAAAATCAAATCACAAACATCGGTAAAAAATCAGCAAATAGACAACACTTTCAAAAGTCAAAACAACCAAAATAACACATCAATTCCAACAGAAATCATCCAACTTTCAAGATAGATTTTAGGTATCAAAAAACTATGTTCAGGGCTTGTACATATCAAATCAAAGCTTATCAAACGTAGATCAAATGTCTAGAACACTTCAAAGCCAAATAACGAGGTTTAGGAACTTCAATCAGCCCTAACAAAACCTATGTTCAAAACCTAGCAGAACTAAGTAAACATAAAAATCATGTCTCAATCTCATCTTCAATCATCACAACATCATCAAATTTCATCATGTAACATCTAAATTATAGATCTAAACATAAGATATAGACCTAGGGTTCAAATTCGAGCCGTCGACTAACTCAATCTTGCCTCATCAGATTCAAGTTTCAGATATCTACCTTTGCAAGATTCCCCAACCACCGTGAGCTTGGGGATACACTTGAGGAAGGATTGGCGGTGGCAGACCATGAAGGACCACTGCTAGTCATCGATTGGAGTGGATAGAACCGCCATTTAACCATCGCTTTATTTGCTGGTCTTGAGCTCCAATCGGTAGATCGACTTGGACGAGACGGTTCCAACAACCACCAAAGTCGGCGTGGCTTTGATTGGCACCGAGGAGAGAGGGATGCCGTAAAAGGTGGCACGGTGCCAGGGTTGTCGGCGAGGGCCGTGAGTTAGTGGTGAATGCAGCGCACCTGAGAGAGGGAGGAGAGAGAAATGGTGGGAAGATGAGGGAGAGAGAGAGAGAGTTTTTGAGAATTTACCGATATAAAAATGTGTAAATGAACCTCCCTTAAGTTTTGGATGGAAAAATGCTTATATACTTTCCTTTGAGATCAAATCCCAATCGATTCGATCTAATAGTCGAAACTTGATTGAATTGTCTAATTAAATCCGTTAGGGGTTAATCAATATCAAAATGTATCACATGATCATCTAGATGATGTTGATGTACCAAAATCGGAAGTTTAAACGAATATATGATTAAGGCCTAATTATGGGCAATTTTATAATTTCACAAAATTCGGGTCATTTTTGCAAAATATGGGAAGTTGAGGGCAAAGGAACAAAATATATGTGACGTTAAATCCAAGGTTGGTCACGGACCATCAAGAGGCGGTCAGCGGTGCGTGGCCAGCGCCTTGCCGTGGTCAATTGGATCGATCGGACCGATCCAAGCTA
Source organism: Eucalyptus coolabah (assembly GCA_014182585.1). Lineage (NCBI taxonomy): Eukaryota > Viridiplantae > Streptophyta > Magnoliopsida > Myrtales > Myrtaceae > Eucalyptus > Eucalyptus coolabah. Next base: position 59,913,369 of record CM024627.1, read on the forward strand.
GTTCAACCGGTTCGGCGATCCTTTGGCAACTTGGTCCTTGGGGTTCTAAATTCTATGCAATTTAGTCCCTAGAATGAAAACTTGCCCAATTTAAGAAAAACGGTCCAATTTTAAGAAATTAGGCCAATTAAACCATAAAAATGCAATCTAGTAATTTTCAATTGGCCTAATTGCTTGATTAACATGAAAAATATTGGACCTACACCATGGGTACATGCAATTGGACTTTTAGGCCAAATTGGACAATTTCACTTAATTTCTTGATCGAAATCACAAATGAATTAAAATTGAATTCAATTAATATTGTGAGGCACCTATTAAATCAACTGCCCATATCTATGGTGACCTATTGTATCCAAATTTACTTTGAATTAGTGAGACAACTTTATGCCAAAAATGAATCAAGGTTTAATGATGAAATTAAGCCTTGATTTGCAAAATTGAACCTTAGTCTCAAATGGCTCAAGTTCAATTTCTTTAATTGAAGTTTGTTAGCTTGGTTTTCCTATGTTCAAGAAGGCTAAATTCATTAAATCGTGAAGTTCCTAAATCAATTTCCTAAAACAAACCTTGAATTCAGACTTATCTCACGAAAATGAGTGGAAAGGAAGTGTCAGTTCATCACTTATGAAGAATTGATTCGAATCCCTAATTAAGGCTAAAAGTGACAATTCACATTTTGACATGATCATTCTTGAAACTAAATAAATGATAAATGGGTGATGGTCCCTAGATCAAATGTCGTAAAGTGATGAATTGATTCGAATCCTAATTACGGCTAAAAGTGACAATTCACATTTTGACATGATCATTCTTGAAACTAAATAAATGATAAATGGGTGATGGTCCCTAGATCAAATGTCATAAAAAGAATTAAACTTAATTATGACTAGAACATAAGTAATTTTATTTTTGGTTAATTTTAAACCTAAAACAAAAAATTCAAAAATAAGGTTTTTAATTGATTTTCACAAGACTTTCGACGCTAAATTCAAATTGAAACTAAAATGAAATGATTTGTGGATTTTTTACTTTCCCAATTTTTTTGTCAAATGGTTGAACAAAAGTCAACTATTTAGTTGATTTTTTTCTAAAATGTTGATTTTTGAATCAAATATTTGAAATTCTTGAAAATTAATTCAGCTAAAGTGAAATTATGATTATTTAGAATCTTTTAACAAAAAGTCAACTTTTGACCTGGGGTTAACTTTTTGTCAAAGAGTTGACCAAAAGGTCAACCCAAAAGTCAATCATTGCAACAATTTGACTTTTGGGTTTTCAATGGAAATGAGTGGGAAATTGTTTAACAATGACAACACAGCAAAATGAAATGAAAAACAACATTTCTTTTGTTTGAGAAACGGGTTTTGTCGTTATTAGAGGTGCTAATCTTGATTTTTAACCTTTAATGACACGTCGGCTAAAAATCGAGTGTCAACAATATATATTATGTACGGATTGATCTAGGTTGGACTAACTCTAAACTCCTTAGACCAAGAATTAACTCCGTATAGTCAAGGTCTAGGGTCCCAAGACCAATGACCAACCTGGTTCCCCGAGAACCAAACTAGGATCAACCGGTTGAGCCGTCCCAAGCCTAGTTCATTGATGTTGGGCCAGGTTCCTTGGCCCAAACTCTATAGATCGAGTCGAGGCACTATAGAGTCAAGCACGGGCATCGAGTTCTCTCGGCTTTGGTGGACCAAGATGTTGGGTTCGTGCTTGAGACCCAATGCTTGTATTGGGTTCCTTAGCTACTCATGCGCAAGTCTCTAGCACCCAAGTAATGTGTGTTTATTTAGGGAAAATCTAAAGATTTTCCTTACCAAATGATGAAAAATATTTTCCAATTCATTTTTAGGTATCAACCAAATAGTGAAAAACATTATCATTTTCCTAGAAAATGACTTTCCGTAAAACATTTTACTATAATGCCACAATTTCGGCAAAACAAATAGTGCTTAAATTGACAAGATTTTCGAAGGTACGAGACTAAAGGCAATCGCGATAGTAAATGTAAATTGTAGTAGAGTAAACATAAAGATAAATGTGCAAAAAAATGTTGAGTTTTGTGATTGATTAGGAGGGGTTTACAATGAATGCACTTTACATTTGGTCATTTCAATTTATAATCAAAATAAGATTGGATATGATATGATATGATATGATATAAAATCTAGGGATTTATCTATATCATATCCACTGTTTGATAATTGCATTAATAAAGTCAGATATATTATATCATATATAATGTTTAGTATAAATGACATATCAATATAAATGATCACAAATTTTGCAAACGAGAGATGGTATAAATCTCTCACGATACTTTTGTCTTCTTTATTTTTATTTTCTTTTTATCTTATTTTACTCTCTTTTTTAAATTAATTTCTTTTCTATTTCTTTCTTCTCCTTCCATCGTTCTCTAATAAAATTTTATTAAATAAAAAAGCGTACTAGCATACCTAAAATACTGAACCACATAAAATGTGTAATAAATATATTTATATATTGAATTTATATAATAAGATAGAATTAAATTCAAATATATACATAAAAATAAGATTAAATTTGAAAAATAAATTGTTATTTTTTGATATTTTGAACTTATATTAGTTGAAATATAATTTTAGATTTGTTAATTTAAGAATATTGTTATTTGAGAAAAATAACTTTTCTATTATGGATATTAGAAATCATATGCACATTAATTCAACTTTTCTCATAAGATAATTTTATCCTACCTATATTTCCTTTATGTATGAATTTATCTTATTTTGAGCAAGCATCCTGAATTTATCCTAACCGGCAAACACATCCTTAGTCGTCTGGGATTCGAGATTGGGATAGAATATTATCCCAGTTGTTAAAATACCCATTCATATGTTGGTGGAACCTAAGATAAGACTTGGAATCTTTAAAAAAATATTTGATAATTTTTGAAAATCTGCAACTTAAGATAAGATTGAAAATCCTTCTCATTTGAAAATCTTTAAAAATCCAATCCGTGACCTTACTCCTCCTATACATCAAACTGAAATCCTCTGATGATGGCTCTGGCAAGTCGACCTTAGGAGCATGATGTCTCTCAACCGACACAAGTTCACGTAATTTTGGGATGGCCTTGCGGGCAAGCACTTCAGGTGGGTTGTACGGTCGAACTCCATTGTGGAAAAAAACAGCTAAGAGAGGCAACAACGAAGAAGGTGTGGCGTCGTGGGATGGGCCACAAGAGGTTTTTGCACCACGGTGCCATTGCAATATTCTTGATATTGGAACTCAACATTCGAGCGTGGTCACCAAGAAGCTGATAGTATGCTGGCCATTTCTTCGACAACCAACAGTTCAATAGATAGATTGTGAGTCATGCGTGAAAAGTCGAGCTTGACGTGAAGGACATATACGATTGGGCGGAAAGGATGATCTATGCAAACCCAACATGACGACTGTCTTTGGGCCCCTTTTCATCCTCACTCGTCGAAATATAATCACCGGCCAGTAGTGATGACCGGCGTGGTCAAAAGCGACGACAATCATGCGGTGGTCAAAAGTGATGATGATGGATAATTTCCGTGGTGATCCTTGGGCGGGCAGTGACGGTGAAGATAAAATATGAATTTTTAATATTTTTAAAATTTTATATCAAATCCGACTTTATCCCACCCGTAGACTAAATTTAATCCAGTATTTTGTCCAAATGTATCTAGGTTTATCTTGTCCAAAGAACATTATCAAACACTTAGTAGGATAATTTGTTATCCTATCCAAACTCAGATCCGGGCCACTAAATGCAACCTTAGGTTATTTATAACTCTCTACAAATAATTATGCACAACCATTGCATATGACTATTGAATTTGAAAGACCAAATAATCCCTTACTCTATCAAGGGTTATAAGACGATACTCCACAATCTCCTACTATAACACTTATCTACAAGAAGTTACAAAATTAACCACTCAACACACATATGTTCTAATGTCGATTCATCATTACTATCTTCAAGTTCCAACACCTAGTAAAATCTACTATGGCCATCAATGACTTTGTCCTTCAATGATTGATGTTTGGTGTCGATGGCTTTATCAGAGAGTTGTTGATTATGTTCAACTTGTCAATTGTTTTGATCAAACTATTTATCTAATCAGTCTGCCGCTATTGAGTCAAGAATTTTGCCAATAATTCAAATATGCAATTTTGTAATAAAGAAATTAATAATAAAGCAATAAAAATAACCAATAAGAAATTGAAAAGACTTCAGCCCATTGAAATATGTTAAGGCCCACTATTTCGGTTCAACTCAACATAATTCGTAAGCATAAGCCTAAAACATTTTGAAAATCATCTTAGCCCATGAAAAATAAAACAAGGCCCATAGGAAATAATAAGATTAGGCCCATGCTCTATTCATTTCATGGAAAACATTTTCTGGAAAAACATTTTGTTGTTTTCCGAGTGTTTGGATCAATTTAAAAATGAGTTAATGGAAAAAATTTTCTTCTTAAAGAATAAATTTAGGAAAATGATTTCTTCTTTAAAAATTGAAAATCATGTTCAGTATGTGATTAGATATCAATGTCTAGATCATAAAGTCTACGCAGTCTTGAGAACCCCAACACTTGTTTAAGGCCCACTTGGCAACAAGGCTAAGACTAGAGATGGGTTTAGTCGTTAAGGCCAAGCATGAGACATTAGCTGCCACGGTTAGGTCCATCAAGGCTAGACCTAAGATGCTAATGTTGTGCACGTGTCCATCAAGGTTGGGACCAGGTCCTTAGTGCTCATGCCTACTTCCCGACTCTCAAGCTTTGGGCCTCGATCCATCAATGCCGGGTGTGAGGCCACGTATTCGGGCCTAGACTTAACAATAATGCTCATGCTCATGCTTGAGTTCGGGATCCAAACTTGAAACCACGGTCACAGTGTCATCTTTCTTGGCTACTCATTCTTAAGTCACTAGCATTGGAATAATGTATATCTATTTAGAAAAATCATTACCGAAAAATGAAAAATATTTTTAGGTCTTGGCCAAATACCAAAAATATTGTTATTTTCCTTGGAAAATCACTCAGAACATTTTTTTATTAATGTCATATTTTTAGTGGAAATAAACAAAGTCAAGGCCTTAGCATATTCCCCTTTTTGTGACTTACAATCATATTTTTTTTTTTTTTTTGACTCTGGTGGATGATTTGAGAGCAAAGGCACTAGTTATATAATTAATGTAATTAAATTCCCAACCCTAAATCTCTAGTTATGTAGAAGTAGGTATACTCCCATATGCCACTTGGTTTTCGCCAACCCCAATTAGCCTAGTGGCGAATCCTCACATAGAATTATCCTAGGGTCAATTGAATTAAATTGAAAATCCCAACATAGCATGAGGTAGGAGTTTGAAGAACTTGCATAGATTGAAGATTGTTGGTCCCCAATTTAACGTATCTCTAAACCCGTCATTTCCCCCTTACACTTGTTCGGGCGGAGTCGTGATAGTCACTAATCGAGAACAACCCAAAAGGAGCTATTATTTTTGGGTGTCAACATATGCCTTCTTTTAAAAGTCATTCGTTGATAGTAATTAAAAGTCGGTTACTTTGGGGTGTCGACAAAATCATTCCCATGATTACGAGCAATAACATTATTCTCATCATTTAATTCATTAAAAAAATGAAGTCTTGATTGATTTTCCATTACTAGGAAATTTATTATCTAAGAATATAAGCATGACTCTACCTTGGTAAAACCCTCATCAATATTCATCTAACTCTGTCCATTGTGCCTAACACATTAGCATGCCACATTTACGTTGGCATTCTCATTATTAATTGATGCATTTAATGAAAAACAATGAGCATTGAATGCCATAAGTGTAAAAACTTGGTATAGATAGACAATTATGTGCCAAAAAAGTTCCAAAGATACATTTAAGTGGCAAAATTGAAGAAGAATTGACCATTTAAGTGCCAACGGCAGAAATTTTGGCCAAGGTTGCTAACATGGGCATTTTTCAGCAACTTTTACTGTCGTGATAATTTTTTGGCAATGCTTTTAAAAAAAAATCCATGTGGCGGATTTAAAAAAATCCATGTAGCGCTTATAAGCCCCATAAATTAATTTTGATATAAATTTTAATTAAAATAAATTAGAAACTAAATTAAAAACAAAGGAAGCCACAACTTTGGTGAGGGGCTAAGCCCGTAGTTTTGAGGGCCTCCATAGCCCTCACCAAAGCTGCGGCTTCCTCTTTTTTAAAATAATTAATATTAAATTAATAAATTTAGGAGTAAAATGATGTCATTTTGTACGTTCATTGCTAAGTAAAATTCCGAGCCACTTAGACCACTTATGTTATTAAAATAAGTTATGCCAAATTTCTAGCTATCTCATCAATGTTGGCACTTAAGTGTCCTAATTTGAAAAAAAAAAAGGGATTTAAGTGTACTTTTTAGAAGTTTTGGCATTTAAGGGTATGTTTGATAACACTCGAAGAGCACGTGTTTATGTTTTTGTTTTAGAAATAGAAATGGGAACAAAACATGTTTGGTAATTTTTTGTTCCCGATGCAAATTTGAAATAGGAACAAAAAAATAGCTCTTTGTTCTTAAGAGAACAACTTAAGAAACAAGCCTTTCTCTTTTATTTTATTCTTCTTCTTTTTTTTCTCTTACTCTCTTCTTCCCCTTAGCCAGGTCGGCTGGCCTTGGTGATGGTCAACAAGCGGGCTAGATGAGGCTCAACAAGCTCAAGGCAACCTCCTCGGGACCTTGTTGAAGCCTTGTTGGCCCCAGCAGGTCACCTAAGTTCATTGAGCCACTGACAAGGCTCAGGGAGATATCATCAGTCATGGTCGAGTCGTGACAATTGGTTAAAGAAAGGAGAAAAAAAAGAAAAGTGGAATAAAATCATTAATAAATTAAAAAGAAATTCTAAATTACGAAAAATATTTAGGGTCATACCAAACGCATTTCTATTAAGGAATAAAAAATTTTGTATAGTTCTTAAATGCCTTAAAAATACTAAACCCGTTCTAAAAAAATAAAAAGAAAAAAGTGTTTGAATAAAAACGTTCCAGAAACCCAGAAATGTTACCATATGTATCCTAAATACCTACTTGTGCCAAGTTTGATGCTTCCAGTGTACTTTAGCCAAAAAAACAACTATTAGCATTAAGAGTTGTATATAATAGGAATCAAGTACAATAAAATCATTTTAACATAACCAGAATCATATTAACAAGAATCACGATAAAGTTTTCACCAACATTGAAGAAATTTAAACACTAAACGGAGAAAAGCAACCAAATAGGTCGAGGAGGGGACACATCAAGTGGGCATAGAGTTCGGTCTCCATGCAAAATCAGCGTGTATGTGCCAACTCCTTTAACCTCATTTGGTAAGTTGTTACCTACATAAAATCCACTTGCTTTCACGGTATCGGAATGTAGTACAAGGGACCCTCGATCCATCGTTACATGACCTAGTGCTCCTTGATGTACAACTCCCTAAGGAAAAAATTCAGCGAGCATCGCAAGGTTAGAAACACATATACCTCACTTAGGAGGGGATAATTCAAGTCATAAACTTATTATACAACAGCCAATTTAGTCATAAATATTTCAATTATGTCAATTTAGTCTTAAATCTTTTAACAACTTTCCAATTTAGTCATAAACCTTTCAATTGTATTAATTTAGTCTTAAACCTTTTGATATTTGCTAGTTTAATTTAAAACCTTTTGACTGACTTGTCAATTTAGCTCTTTTAGCCAATTTTGATTGCAGGAAGTAACTTATATAAATTGGCTAGCTATTACCGCCATTCTGTGACTCTTCCTTCCTCTCACCTTCGACCACCGTCCGGTAATCCCACTCTCGCTCCTCCTTTCTTTGCATCGCCTCTTCCTCTTCTTCTTCCTCGCGTTGTCGATTCCTCTCCCTCCCGTCGCTTTCGCACTTCACGCTCCACTTCTGGACTGAGCCATTTCATGAGTGAAACCAAGTTTTGGAGTTTGTCATGAACCTGTGCAAAGAAGGCAGGTTGGCAAAAGCCGAGGATGCCTTGCATTTCTTCAAGGTTATGATTCGGCTGAACCCTTTGCCTTCAACTCCCTGTTTCGTCCAACTCTTGGGAGCTGCGGTGAGGAGGAAGCATTATGCTGTCGCCATCCACATGATCGAGCGAATGGATTCCATGGGCATATCTCGTGACATTTCCGTTCTCAACATTCTGATCAATTGCCTCTGCCGCTTGGAAAGGTCCGATCTTGATTTCCGTTTTGACCAAAATGTTCAAGCTTGGGCTTGAACCGGATGTGGTGACCGCGAACACTTTGCTTAACGGGCTCTGTGAAGAGGGTAAGGTCGCACGAGCCTTGACCTTGGCGGAGGAAATGCAGGGCAAGGGGTTCGAGGCCAATGTAGTTACGTACAATGTCATCGTGAAGGATTGTGCAGAACCGGCAATACTTCTAAAGCCGTCCAGTTAATCAGAATTTGGAAGAAAGGGTTGCGAACTAAATTTGGTCACGTACAACACGATCATCGATCGTTATTGCAAGGAAGGACTGGTGGAAGAGGCATTTGGCTTCTTTAACCGTATGAGTCACTGCCTTATTAAGCCGGATATCCTCACTTACAATACCTTGATTTGCGGCTTAGGCTGCATAGGCGGATGGAAACAAGCAAAGGCCTTGTTAGGAAGATGATTCATGATGGAATCCACCCAGATGTTATCACTTATAATTCCTTCATCCACGGTCTGTGCCTTTGGCCAATGGGAAGAGGTTCGAGTCCAGTTGAGTGAGATGGTGCGGGGAGGAATAAGGCCAGATTGTCAAACCTTCAATATTATCTTGGATGCACTCAGCAAACAGGGGCATGACCAATGAGGCGAAGTGCATATTCGACCTGATGATTGAGATGGATATTGAGCCAAATGTAGTTACTTATAGTTCATTGATAAATGGTTACTGCCTTCAAAATCAAATGGATGATGCCATAATTACATTTTGTTCGATGACTGCAAGTGCAATCCTAATGTGGTGACTTATAGCATGTTGATTAACGGGTATTTTGCGGTTAAAAGAGTGGATAAGGCAATGAGTCTCCTTCGGCAAATGTTGGAGAAAAGGATTAGTCCCTGATGTTGCCACCTATGCTTGTCTCATGAATGGCTTTTTCCTTGGTGGTTACCCCAGGGTTGCACATCAGCTGTTTTACAAAATGCTGGCTTGCAATCATATAGATCAACAAATTTGTGCCATCATGTTAGATGGCCTTTGTAAGTATCGACATGTCGACAAGGCAGTGGCGTTGTTTCGACAAATGGAAGATGGCATGGGTGATGTTAATATATTCCACTGCACCATCGTTGTTAACGGCTTGTGTGAGGCTGGGGAATTTGGACATGCAATGGACCTCTTCAATTCGTTGCATGCCAAAGGGTTGCGACCCGATGTCGTGACATTTGGTGCCATCATAAAGGACTATGTAAAGCTGGCCAAATACGTGAAGCATGCGAGCTACTTCATAATATGAAAGAGAAGGGATGCCCTCCGAGTGGTATCATTTTCAACATTGTCATCCAAGCACTCCTCGAAGATGGTCAGAAAGCGAGGGCAATGCTTCTTCTAGGGAGATGGTTGAGAAAGGCTTCTCACCAAATGCTGCATCAACGGCTAAAATTTTGGGTTTATCAGCTAACACCACATTAGAATCCTGAAAATCTGCACTAGGGATGTAAGCTCTCTCTTTCTTTTTTGCGTCAGAGACGTACGCTCTCTTGAATTGCGATTGTGTGGATATAGTAAGTAGCCAACTTTTATCTTGATGGGAGAAGATTGGGCTTGCATGATCTAACACTAGTTAGTTCTGTATAGTCTGAGATTAATTTGTTACGAGGAAGAAAAAATGGCGGTGCACGGAAAGTTATCCGCATTTAATGACTTCTGCTTCTTCAGCCATTCCAAGGTAGTTTCTTGCGGGGACCTTTCTGTACAGTTACAATTAACTTCAAGATGAACCTAGTCCTGCCTCATTCTGAGTTTTCGTGAAACCTATTGTCACATTGGTGTTGTCTTTGACATGAAAGTGAAAGATCAAGGAAACGTGGTTGGTTAAAATTTAAGGGGCTGCAGGAGAGTAGCTTCCTTTGTTTTAGCGTAGAGATTATTTTCTATCTTCAAATTGTTGTTTCTGTTGTTCTAAGCGATTTATTAAGCATACCAGTTCAAAATTGTGGTCAGACCGAGGGCAAACCATGTAGTAATTAGACTCGTGATGCATGTGCACGGAATTGGTCATTCACACAATCCAACTGATTAAAATATAAGATTTGCTTTGTCATGAAAAGCACAATCACGACTATAAGCTCTGCAACCTCCAAGGATTGGAAAATTATATGTTTCAAATCCATCGATATACAAATCTTTCATTTTCTTCTCTTTTCTTTGTGTGGTTTCAATTTTATGGGATGTTTCCAAAGAGACTTTTGATCCTTCTTTCATTTCTCAATTATATGTCAAGTTTGCTTGTCCATGGGTGACTAAACTGACCTGATCCATTGTACTCTAACTTAAGTTGATTACAGTCAACAGAGAGAAGGTGAAGTGGGTTGGTTCATTTCATCTAATTTCGACTTGGGTGGATTTTAAAAGCGTGAAATAGGACTCTGCATATCATAGTAAGCTGTGCAGTTTTCTTTGCTTTATTTAGTGAGATTTCTGTGATGAAATGAGCTATGTTCGGTGTAGATGTCTAGAAGAGCAGCTATATTTAGCTTTAAATGAGATAAGAGGTATGCATATTTACATATTTTTATCTATCTATATAAATCTTCAGTCCTTATACATATAATAGCTTAAACAAAATCATTTGGGTTTGACTTGGTGATTAGTAGCGGACTTGTAAGGGTGGATTAGGTACACGACATGAGTTCGATTCTCCATGCCAACTGCAAGCGTTTCCTTGTTCGGCCTAGCCACTTGGGCTTTAATTCGTCTTACATGGGCCATGAGTTTAACGGGCCCAAAGTTGGTGGGACCGTCATTATAAAAAAAAAAAAAAAAAAAAAAAAAAAAAAAAAAAAAAGGAGCTTAAGCAAGATATATGCTTGATTCATTCATTTAAGTTTTTCTCAACGAAGTGAATTTATTCATTAGGTAATTTATCAATTGATTTGAATTGGGCGAATAGGTGAGATATATTTTTCTATAAGGAAATCCTCCATGAGTCACATTTAAAGTAGTTTAAAATTTGATAAAGAGATATTTTAAATTATTGTTTTTGTTATTTAGAGCAGATAATGAAAACAAAAATTCATCGAGAAACTACGTGACTAATGTCTTTCAACCAAGTGAAAAATTGTCATTGATATGATGTGGGAAGATCTTACATGTCTTCTTCTATGGAATCACAATTGTGATTTGATTTCTTTGCGCCTTTTAATTGCTCTCGGTTCGTCTCCTTCCTTGCTATGCACATCATATTGAATAAGCTTCTTGAGAGTAGTTTATGGTATGTCATCGGACGAATTCTCTTCTATTTTCCTCTTTCTAATTTACTAATAGTACATGCTATTGAACTAAAAACAGTAGAAGCCAACTAGTTTGGCAACTCTTTTGTTTGGTAATGCTTCTAATTCTTTTCTTTTTTTGTTCTCTAGAATAAAAATAAAATAGAAATCCGTTTTTGTAAGTTTTTGTTCTCAGGAACAAATTCGTTTCTAGGACTTAATTTGGAATAGAATCAAGAAGTAAAAAAAAAAAAAATTGTTTCTTTGTTCTCAAAAACATCTTAAGAATCAAGCTTGAAACATTTTTCTCTTTTCTTTTCTTTATTTTCCTCTTCCTTCTCTTCTTCCCCTAACCAATCGTGGTCGATGACCTTTGAAGTCTTGTTGACTCCCGGCAAGACCAAGCCTCGTTGGTGACTAGGTAAGGCTAGGTCGACGTCTCCTAGCCAAGTGAGGTTGACCTTGCGGTGGCTAGGTAAGGCTCAAGTCGACCTTGTTAGCTCGTTTGGGTGGTCGCCGGCTAGCCATGGTCGAGATCGATGATAGGCTAGAGGAGGAAGAAGAAGAAGAAGAAGAAGAAAAGGAAAAAGAAAAAGAAAAATGTAATAAAATTATTTAAAAAATAAAAGAAATTCTAAATCACAAAAAATTTTGGGTTCATACGAAATGCAATTTTATTCCGAGAATAGAAAGTTTGTATAATTACTAAACATTTTCTTCTGCTAAAAAAACTTGTTTAGGAAACATAAATAGAAAAAAATTATTTCTAAATAGAAATTGTTTTCGAAAATAGAGATGTTATCATATGCATCCCGATTATTTAGGTCTATGTTTAGCAATGATATGCTTTCTTAGAATGATTTGAAGTGCATTGTGAAGTTGTTATCTTGGAGCAGTGCCTCTGGATTTCTTTCCTTAATCTTTGCTGCCGTTTTTCGGGTTCTTCTAGCCTTTTTGTCTATGGGCCTATGGCATGGTTCCTTATGTTGTTGATCATGAATGTTGGCGAGGAAACATAAGCAAGTAGATTGATCTACGATTGCTTGTTATTTGGTTATGTTTACGCCTAAGTATGTTGGTGATGCTTGGGTTAAGAAGGTATACTCTAAAAAGAAGAAGAGATAAACCATAATCGTATGTAAAGCGCATGTCAAACATAAAACTTTGCACATCCAATCAGAAAGGCAAAAATTAAAACAGGTTATATTTTTTATGATAAAATATTATTTCGTAATCAAATTACATGATATAGGAAAGAAAATGTACTTTTAATAACTCATAGCTTATTCCAATAAAATTTATTTCACTTCTTGCTCTCGGTTACAAGGAAATTAAACAAAATAAATAAATAATGGTACTCTTACAAAGTAATTAATATTTATCTTGAGATTACGATTGAGTCTTTAATAAAGTTATTGAGAACCTCAACTTATTAAAACATAGAGCATTTTATTTTAGTTTCTTAGTTTTATTTCTGCCATTGGAATGCACTTATGTCTAACAATATAGCTTTCATTGATTCAACAAATCCACTTAATATAGTTTAATAAAATTGAGCTTTCAAGTTATTGGGACTAGGGAACTCCAAGGAATTTTTTTTTTTTTAAATTCATCTTTAGACTAGGTAACTCGCAAGTAAGTTATATCATTTGTTCTCTTTACTATTTTTACTATAAAAAGAGAAACTATTATAAATAATATTCTCAATAAAGTTGTAGTCTATCATATTTTCAGTTTATGTTATTTTTTAATTTATTGCAACTTTATTTCAAAATTTTTAATTTATTACTTTTAATGGTGGTTAGGTCGTTTTTGCCTAATCAAATAATTGGATCACTCAAACCAATTCATTTTTCGTTCTTAGTTAAATAGATTTGATTTTATTGAATAAGCTACATTCATTTGACTATATAATTAAAATAAAAATAATTTCTTTATCCATTTTTAGATTTAGATTTAAATTTAATAAGAGATGGAAAGTTAAAGATGATTAAATCGATAAACCAATGATAATTGATCTAATATTAGCCACCTGAGGGAATGGTTAGTGCCGCATGGTTGGATTTTGATCAAAGTGCATCACTTCACTAGAAATAAATGAATTTTAGCATTCAAATAATTAATCCAAGAGCTCGGGTGCTCTCGGCGATTGAAATTTTCTGTCAATCGAGTCCAATATCCTAAAATTATCATACCCCGGTTACTAAGTACGAAACAAATTTGACGAAAACTAACATAAGATGATGACAAATGATGTTTTTGGTTGAAGCTTGAATTTTTCGATTTGACCAAAAAATTCAGCCTTTGATTTATACAAGAAAATTTTGAAATTAAACTCTTAAATTTTTATGTAACAATGAAAGGGGCGTTCACACGCAATGCAATACTATGATATATGATATTTTTCTTTCAATTAAAGGTTGACTTTTCAGTTTGACTAAAAAGTCACCAAAAAAGTAATTTTTATTTATTTATCTATAAATGATACATGAATGTTTTTTTTTTTTGGTAATTTATGATATGTAAATGTTAATAAAATGCAATTCTCTAAATGCAAAAGATGCAGAATTTGATAATTTGACTTCTTTTTTTTTTTTTTTTTAGGATCGAGCTTTGTCGCAACCATAAATCTCGAGCCCAAAGTGATTTTCTTTATAGATATACGCTCACTTTTTGTTGAAATTTGAGCGTTAATTGGCGCCGTATTGATACTAAGTGCCAATGGTAGAACTTAATTATACTAATTACATCTTCTCGATAAAATTTAGAATTTTTAGTGCACATATCCTTAAAAAATAATATTGAAACAGAGAGATAAACAAAAACCTTAAAGATGCGTTCCATTGTTTGGTGAATTGTAATAATAATATTAAATATTTTTATATCCTATCATGTTCCTTTGTTAAGTATTCACGATATCGATGTAAATGAACTTGAATATAAACAAACGAGAGATAGTAAAAACTTTCATAAAAATGTTAATTATTTATTAATTTATTTATAAATGGTACATAAAGGTTAATGAAATGCAATTCTCTAAATGCAATGGATGCAAAATTAGATATATTTACTATTTTTTTTTTTTTTAGGATCGAGCTTTTGTCGTAATCATAAATCTTGAGCCCAAAGTGATTTTCTTTATAAATATAAGCTTACTTGCTGATTAAATTTAGGTATCAACAAGCGCCACATTGATACTTAGTGCCAACAAAAGAACTTAATCGCACAAATTTGATCAATTTTAAATCTTGATTGCATTTTTTATAATTTTAGAATTTAATTACACCTTCTCTATAAAATTTAGAAATTTTAGTGCACCTACCCTTAAAAATAAAACTAAACAGAGCAATAAACAAAAACCTTAAATATGCGTTCAATTTTTTGTATTTCTAATTAAGATATGATTTGATTGAATAAAATACAAAATCTAGGGATTTTATTATATCATGTTCACTGTTTGATAAATCACAATAATGAAATCTAATATATTCATATCCAAGAGATATAGAGAAGAATGAGATGGAGAAAGTAGATTTATTTATTTATTTATAAATTTCATTGCCCCTCTCTCTTTGATAATAAAGAGATCTTTTTAAGTTTGAATTTATTCATTTGAATTATGGGTTCTTCTACTTGATTTCATTTACTTATTTTTATTGTTAATTTTACATCTCTTTTATTACTATTTTTATTCCATTCCATCATTCCTTGATAAAAAGTTTTATCAAATAATAAACAAAACTATTATACCTAAATTGATTAGAGCAAGGGCGGCAAGCACCAACAACATGCATAAATGAAAATATGTCATTCAATCCCCCAAATTCCCCAAAATCACAAACAAATGCAAAAATTACACAATTTTTGGAGTAAATATAAGAAAAACTATATCTTTTGAGGCGAAGGTGGAGGCAGCGACGTGATACAAAGCATGTGACGGCATAGTTCATCATATGATAGAGGTGACGAGAGCAAAGCGAGTCCAATAAGAGAACTCTTAAAAAAAAACATTCAAAATGAGACTCATTTAACAAGACAAGACATTGCAATTCGACGAGAGACATAACACATGCAAGGTCCATGTTTAAAAAAAAAACCTAAAATTATAAATCGAACGTAAAAATTACGCGATTTTTGAAGTAAATCCAAGAAAATCTACACCTTTGGAGGCGGAGGCAAATCCGGTGCGGTTCGTGTGAGACGACGGAGAGAGGGCGAGAATAGAGCGAGATGAGAGCGGGACGGAGAGAACAGAGCAAGTCATGAGAGAGACGCCGACGGCATCATTCGGCGTGGTTCTTTGGAGGAAGGAGAAAACGACGAAGAGAAGGAAGGAGAAAGCGACGACGAGAAGGTGCTGAAAGGGAATGATGCGAAGAATGGTGAAATTCACCTCTGCTCTTCTTCCTCCTCTCCTTCGACCACCGTCCGGTAATCTCACTCTCCCTCCTCCTTTCTTTGCATCGCCTCTTCCTCGCGTTGTCGATTCCTCTCCCTTCCGTCGCTTTCGCACTTCACGCTCTCCTCCTGGACTGAGCGATTCCATGTGTCGATCCCAAGTTTTGGAATTTGTGATGAACCTGTGCAAAAAAGGCGGGTTGGCAAAAGCCGAGGATGCCTTGCATTTCTTCAAGGTTATGATTCGGCTGAACCCTTTGCCTTCGACTCCTGTTTCACCCAACTCTTGGGAGCTGCGGTGAGGATGAAGCATTATGCTGCCGCCGTCTACATGATCGAGCGAATGGATTCCATGGGCATATCTCGCGACATTTACGTTCTCAACCTTCTGATAAATTGCCTCTGCCGCTTGGAAAGGTCCGATCTTGGATTTTCCGTTTTGACCAAAATGTTCAAGCTTGGGCTTGAACCGGATGTGGTGACCTCCAACACTTTGCTCAACGGGCTCTGTGAAGAGGGTAAGGTCGCACGAGCCTTGACCTTGGCGGAGGAAATGCAGGGCAAGGGGTTTGAGGCCAGTGTAGTTACGTACAATGTCATCGTGAAGGGATTGTGCAGAACCGGTAATACTTCTAAAGCCGTCCAGTTAATCAGGAATTTGGAAGAAAGGGGTTGCGAACAGGATTTGGTCACGTACAACACGATCATCGATGGTTATTGCAGGGAAGGACTGGTGGAAGAGGCATTTGGCTTCTTTAACTGTATGAGCCACTGCCTCATTAAGCCGAATATCCTCACTTACAATACCTTGATTCGTGGCTTAGGCTGCATAGGCAAATGGAAAAAAGCAAAGACGATGTTAGAGGAGATGATTCATGATGGAATCCACCCAGATGTTATCACTTATACTTCCTTCATACACGGTCTGTGCCTTTGTGGCCAATGGGAAGAGGTTCAAGTCCAGTTGAGTGAGATGATGCGGGGAGGAATAAGGCCTAATGATCAAACCTTCTCTATTATCTTGGATGCGCTTGGCAAACAGGGCAGGACTGATGAGGCGAAGTGCATATTTGATCTGATGATCGAGATGGGTGTTGAGCCAAATGTATTTACTTATAACTCGTTGATAAATGGTTACTGCCTTCAAAATCAAATGGATGATGCCGCAATTACATTTTGTTTGATGACTGCAAGGAAGTGCAATCCTAATGTAGTGACCTATACCGCGTTGATTAATGGGTATTTAGCGGTTAAAAGAGTGGATAAGGCAATGAGTCTCCTTCGGCAAATGTTGGAGAAAGGATTAGTCCCTAATGTTGCCACCTGTGGTTGTCTCATGAATGGCTTTTTCCTTGCCGGTTACCCCAGGGTTGCACATCAGCTGTTTTACAAAATGCTGGCTTGCAATCGTATAGATCAACAAAGTAATGGCATCATGTTAGATGGCCTTTGTAAGTATCGACAAGTCGACAAGGCAATGGCATTGTTTCGACACATGGAAGATGGCATGGGCGATGTTAATATAGTCCACTGCAACATCCTTGTTAAGGGCTTGTGTGAGATGGGGGAACTTGGACCTGCAATGAACCTCTTCAATTCGTTGGATGCAAGAGGGTTGCGACCCGATGCCGTGACATTTGGTGCCATCATAAAAGGACTATGTAAAGCTGGCCAAATACGTGAAGCGTGCGAGTTACTTCATAATATGAAAGAGAAGGGAAGTCCTCCAAATGGTGTCGTGTATAACATTATTGTCCCAGCACTCCTCAAAGATGGTGAGAATGCGAAGGCAATGCTCTTTCTAGGGGAGATGGTTGAGAAAGGCTTCTCACCGAATGCTGCATCAACAGCTAAAATTTTGGGTGCATTGGCTAACAATACATTAGAATCCTGAAAATCGCACTGGGAGCATAAGCTCTCTGTTTTGTTTTTGTTTTGGTTTTTTTTGTGGTTAGAGACGTAAGGTCTCTTGAATTGCAATTGTGTGCATATAGTAAGTGGCCAAATTTTATTTCAATGAGAGAAAATTGGGCCTGCGTCATCTAACACTAGTTAGTTCTGTATAGTCTGAGATTAATTTGTTACGAGGAAGAAAACATGGCTGTGCACAGAAAGTAATCCGCATTTGATGACTTCTGCTTCTTCAACCATACCAAGGTAGTTTCTTGCAGGGACCTTTCTGTACAGTAACAATTGATTGCTCTTGGTTCTTTTCTTCTTCATCGGTAAGCACATCATACCAAAGCAGCTTCTTGAGAGTAACTTCTGGTATGTCATCAGATGAATTCTCTTCCTTTTTCCTCTTTCCAATTTACCAATTGTACATGATATTGAACTAAAAACAGAAGAAGTTTGCACGAGTGACTGATTATGCAGTTCTATGTTGAGCAATGTTATGCTTTATTAGAGTGATGTGAAGTATACGGTAAAGTTTTGATCTTGGACAATGCTCCTGGTTTTCTTTCCTTGTTCTTTGCTGTCGTTTTTAGAATGTGCGAGCAGGCTCATCGAGCCTTTTTGTTTACAGCATAGTTCCTTACGTTGCAGATCATGAATGTTGGCTTGTTTTTCGGTTCTGTTTCTGCCTAAATATATTGGCGATGCTTGGGCTAAGAAGACATACTCTGCACATGTGGTGTTGAATGGAGTTCTTGAAATAGATTTAAAAAGAGAGAGAGAGAGAGAGAGAGATAAACCATAATCAAAAGGGCACAAAATTAAACAGGTTATTCCATGGACTTAGCTTGTTGATTGTCTGCCTCAGAGCCTTGTCTACTATTGAGTTCATACTTGACAAGATGAATCAAGAGAAGTAATCTAAAATTGGTTTCCTGAATACATTTATTGATGATGCAAGTTTTTCTTTAATCAATTGGCATGATATAGAAAAGAAAAGATACTTTTAATAACTCATATTTCCAAGGAATTTAAACAGAATAAATAAATCATGGTACTCTCACAAATTAATTAATATTTATCTTGAGATTACAATTGAGTTTTTAATAAAATTATTGAGAACCGCAATTTATTAAAACATAGAGCATTTTATGTTTTATTTAGTTTTATATCCTGCCATTGGGATGCACTTGTTTCTAACAATATATCTTTCATTGATTCAAAAGATCCTTTCAGTACAGGATAATAAAATTGAACTTTCAAGCTATTGGAACCAGGGAATTCCCAAGTAATTCGAAGCATATTCATCTTTAAACTAGGTCCTTCCCAAGTAATTAAGTTATATCATCACTTCTTTTTACTATTTTTAATATATAATATATTTTAAATAAAGTTGCGGTCTGTCATTTTTTTTCGGTTAAGGTTATTTTTTATTCATCGCGACTTTATTTCAAATTTTATTTCAAAATTATTAATTTTTTCTTATTTTTTTTAATGGTAGTTAGATCTAGGTTTTGCCAAATCAAATAAGCAGAACACTTAAAATGAATCATTTTTAATTCTTAGTTAAATAGATTTGATTTTTATTGAATAAGCTTACATCATTTGACTATATCATTTAAACAAAAATCATATCTTTATCTGTTTTTAAGATTTAAATTTAATAAGACATGGAAGATTAAAGAGATTTAAATAAAAAACCCAATAATAATTGGTTGAAAAAAAAGCCACGTGAGGGATAGTTGAGGGGAGGTTTAGGGTGCGTTTGGTAACGATTCTCGTTCCAGGAACTAATTCTAACTAGAAATTATTATTTTTATTCTGTTTTCGGAAGCGATTATGAATAAAAACACGCATTTGTGAATCTTGTCCAAAATTTTTTATTCGGGAATAAAATTGCGTTTGATACCGTGCTAATTAATTCTGTTCCAAATTAATTTCTTTTGATTTTTAAATAATTTTTTACTTTTTTTACTTTTTCTTTTTCCCTTTTTTTCCTATTCTTCTTCTTCTTCTTCTTCATGTGGCCGATGGCGGGCCGGCGACTAGCCGGACAAGGGCCGGCAACGCTCACCGGAGCGTCGTCGGCCCTCGGCGAGGTTGGCCCTTGTCGGTCGAGCCTCACCAATGGCCGGGCCGAGCCTCACTAGTGGCCAAAGGCGGCCTCACCCGGCCCTCGGCGAGGCTAGCTGCCACCGGGGGGCGGGCAAGCCTCGCCGGTGGCCGGGCGAGGCTCGACCTCGCCCGATCCGGGGCGAGGTTGAGGCTTGCCGGCCTCGCCGGTGGCCGAGGCCGGCCTCGCCCGGCCCTATTAGTGGCCATGCCGACCTTGCTAGGTCTCGGGCGAGGCCGGCCTAGCTTTGGCGGGGCTAGGCGAGCCTCGCCGATGGCTAGGCTTGCCTCCCGCGAGCTTCTTGGGACCTCGCCCTAGCCTGGCGAGTCTCCGGTGATCGGCGGCGGCGGGGAGGCGGCGGGTAGTGGCGGATGGTGGCGGGCGGTGGGAGACGGTGGCGAGTAGTGGCGAACGACAATTGCGAGATGACGAAAGGGAAGAATGAGAGTTTTACTATTTTGATTCTTTTTTTGATTCTCGGACGAAGAATCATTTTTTTTTTTATTCTCAATTCTCTTCCCAATCTGTTCCCGGGAACAAAAATTTTACTAAATGCGATTCTCCTCCCAAACCGATCTCCGAGAACAAAAAATCAAAATCAGGCACTGTTTGGCACGTTGCCAAATAGGCCCTTAGTGCCACATGGTGGGATTCTAGTCAAAGTGCATCACTTCGCTAGATATAAATGAAATTTTAGCGACTTGGATGATTAAAAACCAATCTAATGGTCAAAACGAATTTACCTTCACGAACTCAAATCACCTGAAGTTTTTGGTCATTGATTTAGAAGAAATGATGCCGAAGTTGCTCCTTTATTTTGGGATTGGGTAGTTGTTGAGAGAGCCCGAATGAGAAGTTGTTGTAAAGGAATGATGCGGAGAATGGCGAAATTGCCCTCTGCTCTTCTTCCTCCACTTGTTCAACCCCTATCTAGTAATCTCACTCTCACTCCTCCAATCTTTGCATCGATTCGTCGTCTTCTTCCTCGCATTGTCAATTCTTCTCTCTCTGTCTCCCTTCACTTTTGCACTTCACGCTTCACTTCTGAACTGAGCAATTCCCTGAATCGAACCCAAATTTTGGAATTTGCAGTGAACCAATGCAAAAATGGTGGATCGGCAAAACCCGATGACGCTTTGTATTTCTTCAAGGTTATGATTCGGCTGAACCCTTAGCCTTGAACTCCTTGTTTAGTCCAACTCTAGGGAGCTGCGGTGAGGATGAAGCATTATGCTGCCGTCGTCCACATAATCAAGCGAATGGATTCCATGGGGATATCTCGCAATGTTCGCATTCCCAGCACTCTGATAAAATTGCCTCTGCCACTTCGAATATGTCTGATCACGGATTTTCCATTTTGACTAAAATGTTCAAGCTTGGGCTTGAACCGAGTGGGATGACCTTCAACACTTTGCTCAACGGACTCTTGGAAGAGGGTAAGATCGCACATGCATTGACCTTGGTGGACGAAATGTGGGGCAAAGGGTTTAACGTCGATGTCTTTACGGGTTGTGTTATCATGAAGGGACGGTGCAGAACCAGTTATATAATTCGGAAGCTGTTTGGTTAAATCCGGAAGAAATGGATTGCGAGCTAAATGTCATCAGCAATTTCTGGGCACCAGTGTCCTGGGCCCGGTCTCGATGGACTCGGGCATGGTTGCCTAGGTTTCAGGCCAACTTAGATGGACTTGGGCCCATCCTTGATGAACCTGGGCCCTAGCGCTGGGGATCTGGGACGGTACCCTCCGTTGGCTCCTCTCTGCTGTAATCACCTGCTGCAGCTTTCTCGAATCCTGGCTGCAGACTACTTTGTCCAGCTTTTGCAGCCAAGACAGCTTCCATTTTAGGCTTCATTTTGCAGTCCCATCGCAGCTGGCCTCCACCGAGAAATGGGCAGCTGCAAGTCCCCCCGGTTTGCCCCCAATTTCCTCTCTAACTCTCGTTCATTTCCTGTTCAAGCTTCCTAGTTCCATCGGGACTAGATTGTGGCTAGTTTAGGAGCTTAATTATGTGTGAAGGTGTGAGAAAGAATCGAGTTTAATGTGCATTCGAATAATTAATCCAAGAGCTCTGGTGCTCTCAATGATTCAAATTTTCGCAATCGAGTCCAATATCCTAAAATTATCATACTGCCGGTTACTAAAGACGAAACAAACCTGACGAAAACTAACATAACGTGATGAAACAATTATGTTTTCGGTTGAAGCTCAAATTTTTTCAATTTGACCAAAAAATTCAACTTTGGATTTATACAAGAAAATTTTGAAATTAAACTCTTAAATTTATATGAAAGGGACATTTATATGCAATGCAATACTATGATATATGATATTTTTCTTTCAATTAAAGGTTCACTTTTCGGTTTGACTTAAAAGTCACCAAAAAGTAATTGTTCTTATTTATCTATAAATGATACATAAATGTTAATGAAATGCAATTCTCTAAATGCAAGGGATGCAGAATTTGATAATTTGACTTTTTTTTTTTTTTTGAGGATCAAGCTTTGTCACAACCATAAATCTTGAGCCCAAAGTGATTTTCTTTATAGATATAAGCTCACTTTTTGGTGAAATTCGAGCATTAAGAGGCGCCATATTGATACTAAGTGCCAAGAAAAGAACTTTATTATACTAATTAGATCAATTTTAAATCTTGATTGTGTTTTAAAATTTTATAATTTAATTACATCTTCTCGATAAAATTTAGAATTTTTAGTGCACACATCCTTAAAAAATAAATTAAAACAAAGGAATAAACCTTAAAGTTGTGTTCCATTGTTTGGTGAATCGTAATAATCATACTATATTTTTTATATCCTATCATGTTCATTGTTAAGTATCCACGATATCAATGTAAATGAACTAAAAAAATACACAAATGGAGATAGTAAAAACTTTCACAACAATTCATTACCAAATCTAGTGAGGGAAGAAAAAAACATACGATCCTTATTTTATTTTATTTTCACAAAAGTATAGTACTTAAACTAGTAAACTATGGAGGAGTCCTGAAATTTCAACACAAACTGGAAATATAGAGGAGGATGAGATAGAAAAGTAGGTTTTCTTTTTTAATAAATTTCATTACCCCTTCGAGAATTAAAGAGATCATTTTCAAGTTTGAATTTATTCATTTAAATCCGAGGTTCTTCTATTTCATTTTTATTTACTTATTATTTTTATTATTTTTATTATTTTTCCATCTCTTTTATTATTATTTTTATTTCACTACATTATTCCTTAATAAAAAAAATTATCAAGTAATAAACTAAACTATTATATTTAAATTGGCCAGAACATGGAAGGTAAGTACCAACAACATACGGAAACGAAAATATATTCTTCAATCCCACATTCCCCGAAATCACAAATGAATGCAAGAATTGCATTATTTTTGTAGTAACTCTAAGAAAAACTATACCTTTTGAGGCAAAGGCGGCGGTGTGGTACAGAGCACGACAAAGGCAGCAAGAACAAAACTAGTAAAGAGAGAAAATTGTAAAGAGAAAAAAGAAACCTTCAAAATGAGACCCATCCAACAAGACAAAAACATTGCAATTTGTGGGAAACATGACATCCTAGTCCATGCTTCAAAATAAAACTCTAAAATTACAATCTTAATGCAAAAATTACACAATTTTTGGAGTAAATCGAAGAAAATTTGTACCTTTCGAGTCGGAGGTGACGGCAGCATGGTTCATTGGACGGTAGAGGGGACAAGAATAGAGCAAGTTGAGAGAGATGGAGAAAACAAAGCAGGTCGAGAGAGAGATGGCGTTGTTTGGTGTGGTTTGTTGGACGATGGAGGCAACAGACGGGGGTGGTGGCATGGTTCATTAGAGGAGAGCCTAGTCACAGGTTGGAAGAGTTGCGTGAGTGGGAGGGAGAAAGAGCAACGCATGAAGTGGGAGAAAGAGCTTGTAAAGAGCGAAGGGAAAAAAAATCTTTTTCTTTTAAAATTGAAATTAGGAGGACTTATGACATAATGGGCCCCAAGCGACAGATGTCATCCGATAAATGGATTCGGATTTTGACAAGGTGGCATTAGAGTGATATCCAATATTTCCTCATTCAAACTAGTCCCTTCACCTTCCCCTCCTACTTCTCCTGCACTTCCATTCCTCCAACTTTCTCTCCCTCCATTTTGATTACCAAGAGCTCTGCAGACTCCAACAAATACCCATCACCTCCCTCATTTCCCTTGACCGAAAAGTAAACCAAATTCCCAGGACAGAAAACCCAAAACCCAAAAAAAATAGTTTTGTTCTTAAACCTTTGAAGCTGTCGAGAGAAAGCAACGACGAGAAGTTGCTGAAAAGGAATGATGCGAAGAATGGTGAAATTCCCTCTCCTCTTCTCCCTCCTCTCCTTCGACCACCGTCCGGTAATCCCACTCTCGCTCCTCCTTTCTTTGCATCGCCTCTTCCTCTTCCTCTTCTTCTTCCTCGCGTTATCGATTCCTCTCCCTCCCGTCGCTTTCGCACTTCACGCTCCACTTCTGGACTGACCGATTCCATGAGTCGAAACCAAGTTTTGGAGTTTGTCATGAACCTGTGCAAAGAAGGCAGGTTGGCAAAAGCCGAGGATGCCTTGCATTTCTTCAAGGTTATGATTCGGCTGAACCCTTTGCCTTCGACTCCCTGTTTCGTCCAACTCTTGGGAGCTGCGGTGAGGATGAAGCATTATGCTGTCGCCATCCACATGATCGAGCGAATGGATTCCATGGGCATATCTCGCAACGTTCACGTTCTCAGCATTCTGATCAATTGCCTCTGCCGCTTGGAAAGGTCCGATCTTGGATTTTCCGTTTTGACCAAAATGTTCAAGCTTGGGCTTGAACCGGATGTGGTGACCTTGAACACTTTGCTCAACGGGCTCTGTGAAGAGGGTAAGATCGCACGAGCCTTGACCTTGGTGGAGGAAATGGGGGGCAAGGGGTTTGAGGCCGATGTATTTACATACAATGTCATCGTGAAGGGATTGTGCAGAACCGGTAATACTTCTAAAGCCGTCCATTTAATAAGGACTTTGGAAGAAAGGGATTTCGAGCTGAATTTGGTCACGTACAACACGATCATCGATGGTTATTGCAAGGAAGGACTGGTGGAAGAGGCATTTGGCTTCTTTAACGGTATGAGCCACTGCCTCATTAAGCCGAATATCCTCACTTACAGTACCTTGATTCGTGGCTTAGGCTGCGTAGGCAAATGGGAACAAGCAAAGGCCTTGTTGGAGAAGATGA
This sequence comes from Eucalyptus coolabah, assembly GCA_014182585.1. Classification (NCBI taxonomy): domain Eukaryota; kingdom Viridiplantae; phylum Streptophyta; class Magnoliopsida; order Myrtales; family Myrtaceae; genus Eucalyptus; species Eucalyptus coolabah. The sequence continues at coordinate 59,938,529 of CM024627.1, forward strand.
TTCATGATGGAATCCACCCAGATGTTATCACTTATAGCACCATCATCCACGGTCTGTGCATTTGTGGCCAATGGGAGGAGGTTCGAGTCCAGTTGAGTGAGATGGTGCGGGGAGGAATATGGCCAGATTATCAAACCTTCACTATTATCTTGGATGCACTCAGCAAACAGGGCATGACCGCTGAAGCAAAGTGCATATTTGATCTGATGATCGAGATGGGTGTTGAGCCAGATGTATTTACTTATACTTCATTGATAAATGGTTACTGCCTTCAAAATCACATGGATGATGCGGCAATTACATTTTGTTTGATGACTGCAAGGAATTGCAATCCTAATGTGGTGACCTATAACACGTTGATTAACGGGTATTTTGCGGTTAAAAGAGTGGATAAGGCAATGAGTCTCCTTCAGCAAATGTTGGAGAAAGGATTAGTCCCTAATGTTGCCACCTATGGTTGTCTCATGGATGGCTTTTTCCTTGCTGGAAGCCCCAGGGTCGCACATCAGCTGTTTTACAAAATGCTGGCTTGCAATCATATAGATCGACAAATTTATGCCATCATGTTAGATGGCCTTTGTAAGTATCGACAAGTGGACAAGGCAATGGCATTGTTTCGACACATGGAAGATGGCATGGATGATGTTGATATAGTCCACTGCAACATCCTTATTAAGGGCTTGTGTGAGATGGGGGAACTTGGACCTGCAATGAACCTCTTCAATTCGTTGGATGCCAAAGGGTTGCAACCCAATGTCGTGACATTTGGATCCATCATAAAAGGACTACGTAAAGCTGGCCAAATATGTGAAGCGTGCGAGCTACTTCATAATATGAAAAAGAAGGGATGTCCTCCAAGTGGTATCATGTTTAACATTGTTGTTTGAGCACTCCTCAAAGATGGTCAGAAAGCGAGGGCAATGCTTCTTCTAGGGGAGATGGTTGAGAAAGGCTTCTCACCAAATGCTGCATCAACGGCTAACATTTTGGGTGCATCAGCTAACACCACATTAGAATCTTGAAAATCTGCACTAGGGACGTAAGCTCTCTCTTTCTTTTTTGCGTCAGAGACGTACGCTCTCTTGAATTGCAATTGTGTGCATATAGTAAGTAGCCAACTTTTATCTTGATGAGAGAAGATTGATCTTGCATCATCTAAGCTTGTTAGTTCTGTATAGTCTCAGATGAATTTGTTACAAGGAAGAAAACATGGCGGTGTACGGAAGGTTATCCGCATTTTGATGATTTCTGCTTCTTCGGCCATACCAAGGTAGTTTCTTGCATGGACCTTTCTGTGCAGTTACAATCAACTTCAAGATGAACCTAGTCCTTCCCGATTCTGAGTTTTTGTGAGACTTATTGTCACAGTGGTGTTGTCTTCGACATGAAAGTGAAAGATCAAGGAAACTTGGTTGGTTAAAATTTAAGGGGCTGCAGGAGAGTAGCTTCCTTTGTATTAGCGTAGAGATTATTTTCTATCTTCAAATTGTTGTTTCTGTTGTTCTAAGCGATTTATTGAGCATACCAGTTCAAAATTGTGGTCAGACCGAGGGCAAACCATGTAGTAATTAGACTCGTGATGCATGTGCATGGAATCAGTCATTCACACAATCCAACTGATTAAAATATAAGATTCGCTCTGTCATGAGAAGCACAATCACGACTATAAGCTCTGCAACCTCCAAGGACTGGAAAATTATATGCTTCAAATCCATCAACGCTACACATTAAGTACACGAATCCTTCATTTTTTTTTTCTCTTTTCTTTGTGTGGTTTCAATTTTATGGGATGTTTCCAAAGAGACTTTTGATTTTACTTTGCTTTCTCAATTATAGGTCAAGTTTGCTTTTCCATGGGTGACTAAACTGACCTGATCCATTGTACTCTTAACTTAAATTGATTACGGCCAACAGAGAAAAGGTGAAGTGGGTTGGTTCATTTCATCTAATTTCGATTTTGGTTGATTTTAAAAGCGTGAAATAGAACTCTGCATATCATAGTAAGTTGTGTAGTTTTCTTTGCTTTTATTTAGTGAGATTTATGTCATGAAACAAACTATGTTTGGTAGTATATATATTCCATAGAAGTCTAGAAGAGCAGCTGTATTGAGCTTTAAATGACATAAAAGGTATGCATATTTTCTTATCTATGACATATGTCTTTAGTTCATATACATATATTAGCTTAAACAAAATCATTTGCGTGGATTAGGTGCACAACATAAGTTTGATTCTTTATGCTACCAACTGCAAACGTTTTGTTGTTCGGCCTAGTCACCTGGGCTTTAATTGTCGTCTTACATGGGCCATGAGTTTGATGGGCCCAAAGTTGGTGTACCTCCTCATCATTTAAAAAAAAAAAAAAAAAAACCTTAGGCAAGATATATGTTTAACTTGTTTGATTTGTTCCTTAAAAGTTTTTCTGGAACAATCATTACTTATGTAGTGCAATGCACTTTATTAATTGGTTTGAATTGTGCGAATAGATAAGATATATTTTTCTGTAAGGAAAAACTACATAAGTCACATATTCACCAAAAAAAAAAAAAAAAAACTACATAAGTCACATTGAAAGTAATTTAAAATGTGATAAAGAGATATTTTAAATTATTGTTTTCTGTTATTTAGAGCAGATAATGAAAACAAAAGACTCAAGTGAAACTGTGTGACTAATGTCTTTCAACCAAGTGATAATCGTCATTTATAGGATGAGGAGAGATCTTACCTGTCTTCTTCTGTGGAATCACAAGCGTGATTTAGTTTCTTTGCTCCTTCTCTACTACTTTTGGTTCTTGTCTCCTTCATTGATAAGCACATCATACTAAAGCAGCTTCTTGAGAGTAGTTTGGGATACGTAATCAGATAAATTCTCTCCTGTTTTTCCTCTTTTCAATTTACAGCCGATGGTACATGATATTGAACTTAAAAACAGTAGCGGTTCACACGAACTGACTGATTAGGTAGTTCTATGTTAGGCAATTATATGCGTTGTTAGAGCGATGCGAAGTGTATGGCGAAGTTTATATATGCTCTTGGATTTCTTTTCTTGATCTTTGCTGTGTTTTACTCGCTTAGCTTGTTGATTGACTGCATCAAAGCCTGAACCATGTCTTCTACCAGTCCGGTTCTTCGATTCCTGATTCTACCCTGAAACTATGCTCATCCCTACTGTCCACTTCAAACAAACAACATAAGAGAAAAGTGCAACTTTAGATGGAATTAACATATCTACTCATAAAGACAGCTTGGTGCTTCAATTTGGTTTCAAAATTCAGAAACCAAACACAAACCGCACCACTGCGATGTGGGGTGGAGTTTCTAAACCATTTTTGAAAGTGATTCAGAAACTGAACCAAAACCGTTTTGTTTTGGTTCGGTTCAGCATGGCGGTTTGAACAGTATGATGCTGACTCCTACTCGAAAGAAGTATTCTTTTGCTCATGGCAAGGATATCCCACGTTGGCAAATTATAAATCGCCCGCGTGAGATTGTTTAATTTATGGCTGCAAACCTTGCCATGTACCACTGTCCACTAGGGTGTCAAAAACTATCCTAACCAATTTGATCCGAAAATTTTTTAGTCTTTTTCTTTTATCGGGTCTCATTCGGGTTTGCGTAATAAGTAAAAGAATTTGGGTGTCTTGATGGTTCCAGTTATATACTTGAACCGACCCAAACTACATTAAACGGAAAAAAGAATCTAAACGCTAAACAGCTCCTTCCCTCCTTCGTATCCCTTCCTCGCCTTCACCTTCACCAGCTGGTCTCCCCATCGAGTTCACCAGGTCCTCCTTACTCAGCTCGACCTCCGTGGTCGGGAGCACCTCCCTAGATCAATGCGAGCAGCTCGCCATCGACCTTCCGTAGCCCATTGTCCATAGTCGCTCAGCTCTTTATGGCAGTCCAGATCTCAGTGAATCCATGGACGTCCTTATCTCCAAAGCTGCATCCATGGACGTCCACACTCGAGCTCTATTCCTCAAATCCATGGCTATCCTGTCCTCGACGGGAACGGCGGTCATGGAGCCTCATTATGAGTTGGAGGCGTCCCGTTGCCAGGGAAAATTGTCTCGTTTATTACGTAACAGGCTTGCGTCGCGATTTCGTGGTCCATCCTTGGCAACGTGTTCGACTTTGGAGCAAGTTGTCGTAACAGACAGATATGAATGAGGAGTAGGAAGATGGGGAAAAAAAACGAAAAACAAAAACCCAAACCAACGTTTCGATCCAGATAAACTGACTAGGTAAACCAATCACCCCGACTCATAACGATACAAAGGGAAAGCCAAAACCAGCGATGTGCCTCAACTCGTGCCCGTCATTTACAAACTAACCAAAGTTTTGTAAGATCGAATTGAACTAGTGACCGTCAACTTGAAAAGCCTTGGATCGCTTCATCAATCTCTAGAGGGGTGGTACCTGAAGAAGCTACTTAAGCCCCAACAAAGTCTCGATGATAATGCATTCTAGCTTCAGGTTCCATTTTTCCTATTAAGTCACACTTATTTCTTTATAAATATATGCTCACTTTTTGGCGAAATTCGAGCATTAACAGGTGCCATAATGATACTAAGTGCCAACGGAAGAACTTAATTTTACCAATTAGATAAATTCTAATTCTTGATTGTGTTTTAAAATAATATAATATAATTACATCTTCTCGATAAGTTTTAGAATTTTTAGTTCACATATCCTTAAAAAATAAATTTGAAGCAAAGGGATAAACAAAAACCTTAAAGCTACGTTTTATTGTTTGGTGAATTGTAATAATAATACCATATATTTTTATATCCTATCACGTTCATTATTAAGTATTCACGATATCAATGTGAATGAAATTAAAAATACACAAATGGAGATAGTAAAAACTTTCATAAAAATTCATTCCAAATCTAGTAAGGAAGAAAAAAAACATACGATCCTTTTTTTTTTTTTTTGTTATTATTACAAAAAGTATAGTACTTAAACTAGTAAACTATGGAGGAGTCCTGAAGTTTCAACATAAACCAAAAATATAGGGAAGGATGAGACAGAGAATGTAGGTTTTTTTTTTTTTTTAATAAATAAATTTCATTACCCATTTGAGGATTAAAGAGATCATTTTCAAGTTTGAATTTATTCATTTAAATTCGAGATAGGATTTCATTTGGTTAAAATTGAAATTAGGAGAGCTTTTGACACAGTGGGTCAGTGATACATATCATCGATAAATGAATTCGGATTTTGACGAGATGACATCAAAGTGATATCCAATATTTTGTCATTCAAACTAATCCCTTCACCTTCACCTTCACCTTCCCCTTCTCCTTCTCCTCCACTTCCATTCCCTAGGGGTGAGCATGGTACGGGTTGATCCGGGCTACCCCCTAACCCTAGGACCAACCCGTACAGTGTCGGTCTTCAATTTTAGGACCGAGGACCGACCTTATTCAGCACTGGGACCAAGGACCGGACCGACCCAATGGGTTCGGTCCGGTTCAATCAACTTTTGGGGGTGATCGATAATTTTTTCATTTTATTTTTTATACTCCATAAAAAAGCAAATCTACAAATTCAAATTACACATTCATTGACAAATGCGGCATTGTGCAACTAAATTATAAATACCAATACATATTTAACAAATTTAAAATGACACAATAATAGAAATTTTGTACCGCTAACCACTCATCGAGATATGGGATAAGATGGAAAGTTCTTGTAATCATCTATCTTTAATATTCATAACACCATATGCAAAAGTGTTTTCCTCCATTTGATCACGTGGAGTTCACTCAACCAAAAAATGAGCTTCACACCACTTAACTAGCATTTGATCATGTAGAGTCCACTCGACCAAAAAATGAGCTTCACACCACTTGACTAGCAAATTAAGTAACAAGCAGTACTACTCTACTCTTCAAAAACTTCTACCATTTGACACAAATTGAAAAGCAAAGTGCAGCTGAAATTCATTAGTAAAATATAATTAAACCATAAAAAATTCAAAATACTTAATATAAATCACGAATATATAATTTCACATTTTATTAATTCACTTGAACTTCTAAACTTTTTGAAAACAAAACAAACGACACATGATTAATACTCAACAAAAATTTTAAATTAAAATTACAATTAGTGCTATTGATAGAACATTTCAATATAATATAATATAATATAATATAATATAATAGACATTTTACTTAAGTTTGAATATATAAAAGAATTATAAATAATATAATATAATATATATACGGGGTTGGTCGTGGTTGGATTGACCAAAATGCTTTGATGATCGAGGACCAACTCGCGCTTGGTGTTGATCTTGGAATTTCGGGACCAAGGGCCAGGCCCGTCCCTTGGGAACCGAACCAAGGGCCGGTAGGGTTTGGCCGGTCTAGGATCGGTCAGGTCGACCCTAGACCACTGCTCACCCCTACCATTCCCTCAACATTTTCTCCCTCAAATGGAGAGCTCTGCAGACACCAACATATACCCATCATCTCCCTCGTTTCCCATGACCGAAAGTAAACCAAATTCCCAGGACAGAAAATCGAAAACCAAAAACAAAAAAAAAAAAAAAAACAAAAAGTCTTGCTCTTTTGTTTTTAAACCTTTGAAGCTGTCGAGAGAAAGCAACGACGAGAAGTTGCTGAAAAGGAATGATGCGAAGAATGGTGAAATTCCCCTCTCCTCTTCTTCCTCCTCTCCTTCGACCACCGTCCGGTAATCTCACTCTCCCTCTCACTCCTCCTTTCTTTGCATCGCCTCTTCCTCTTCCTCTTCTTCTTCCTCGCGTTGTCGATTCCTCTCCCTCCCGTCGCTTTCGCACTTCACGCTCCACTTCTGGACCGAGCGATTCCATGAGTCGATCCCAAGTTTTGGACTTTGTCATGAACCTGTGCAAAGAAGGCAGGTTGGCAAAAGCCGAGGATGCCTTGCATTTCTTCAAGGTTATGATTCGGCTGAACCCTTTGCCTTCAACTCCCTGTTTCGTCCAACTCTTGGGATCTGCGGTGAGGAGGAAGCATTATGCTGCCGCCATCCACATGATCGAGCGAATGGATTCCATGGGCATATCTCAAGACATTTCCGTTCTCAACATTCTGATAAATTGCCTCTGCCGCTTGGAAAGGTCCGATCTTGGATTTCCGTTTTGACCAAAATGTGCAAGCTCGGGCTTGAACCGGATGTGGTGACCTCCAACACTTTGCTCAACGGGCTCTGTGAAGAGGGTAAGATCCAACGAGCCTTGACCTTGGTGGAGGAAATGCGGGGCAAGGGGTTTAAGGCCGATGTATTTACATACAGTGTCATCGTGAAGGGATTGTGCAGAACTGGTAATACTTCTAAAGCCGTCCAGTTAATAAGGAATTTGGAAGAAAGGGGTTGCGAACTGGATTTGGTCGCGTACAACACGATCATCGATGGTTATTGCAAGGAAGGACTGGTGGAAGAGGCATTTGGCTTCTTTAACTGTCTGAGTGACCGCCTAATTAAGCCGAATATCCTCACTTACAATATCTTGATTTGCGGCTTAGGCTGCATAGGCGGATGGAAACAAGCAAAGGCCTTGTTAGGGAAGATGATTCATGATGGAATCCACCCAGATGTTATCACTTATACTTCCTTCATCCACGGTCTGTGCCTTTGTGGCCAATGGGAAGAGGTTCGAGTCCAGTTGAGTGAGATGGTGCGGGGAGGAATAAGGCCAGATTATCAAACCTTCACTATTATCTTGGATGCACTCAGCAAACAGGGCATGACTGATGAGGCGAAGTGCATATTTGATCTGATGATCAAGATGGGTGTTGAGCCAAATGTAGTTACTTATATCTCATTGATAAATGGTTACTGTCTTCAAAATCAAATGGATGATGCCGCAATTACATTTCGTTTGATGACTGCAAGGAAGTGCAATCCTGATATAGTGACCTATACCACGTTGATTAACGGGTATTTTGCGGTTAAAAGAGTTGATGAGGCAATGAGTCTCCTTCAGCAAATGTTGGAGAAAGGATTAGTCCCTAATTTTGCCACCTATGGTTGTCTCATGGATGGCTTTTTCCTTGCTGGAAGCCCCAGGGTTGCACATCAGCTGTTTTACAAAATGCTGGCTTGCAATCATATAGATCAACAAATTTATGCCATCATGTTAGATGGCCTTTGTAAGTATCGACAAATCGACAAGGCAATGGCATTGTTTTGACACATGGAAGATGGCATGGACAATGCTAATATAGTCCACTGCAACATCCTTATTAAGGGCTCGTGTGAGATGGGGGAACTTGGACCTGCAATGAACCTCTTCAATTCGTTGGATGCCAGAGGGTTGCGACCCGATGTCGTGACATTTGGTGCCATCATAAAAGGACTATGTAAAGCTGGCCAAATACGTGAAGCATGTGAGCTACTTCATAATATGAAAGAGAAGGGATGTCCTCCAAGTGGTATCATGTTTAACATTGTTGTCCGAGCACTCCTCAAAGATGGTCAGAAAGCAAGGGCAATGCTTCTTCCAGGGGAGATGGTTGAGAAAGGCTTCTCACCAAATGTTGCATCAATGGCTAAAATTTTGGGTGCATTGGCTCGCAATAAATTAGAATCCTGAAAATCTGCACCGGGGACGTAAGCTCTCTGTTTTGTCTTTTGTGTGGTCAGAGACGTAAGCTCTTTTGAATTGCAATTGTGTGCATATAGTAAGTAGCCAAATTTTATTTCAATGAGAGAAAATTGGGCTTGCATCATCTAACACTAGTTAGTTCTGTATAGTCTGAGATTAATTTGTTACGAGGAAGAAAACATGGCGGTGCATGGAAAGTTTCCACATTTGATGACTTCTGCTTCTTCAGCCATACCAAGGTAGTTTCTTGCAGGGACCTTTCTGTACAGTTACAATTGACTGCTCTTGGTTCTTTTCTTCTTCATCGGTAAGCACATCATACCAAAGCAGCTTCTTGAGAGTAACTTCTGGTATGTCATCAGATGAATTCTCTTCCTTTTTCCTCTTTCCAATTTACTGATTGTACATGATATTGAGCTAAAAACAGAAGCAGTTCACCCGAGTGACTGATTATGTAGTTCTATAGTGACCAATGTTATGCTTTCTTAGAGTGATGTGAAGTATATGGTGAAGTTTTTATCTTGGAGCAATACTCCTCGTTTTCTCTCCTTGTTATTTGCTGCCGTTTTTAGAATGTGCAAGCAGGCTCATCGAGCCTTTTTTGTTTACAGCATAGTTCCTTACGTTGCAGATCATGAATTTTGACAAGGAAACATAAGCATGCAGATTGAGCTACGGTTGCTTATTTTTCGGTTCCATTTCTGCCCAAATGCATTGGCGATGCTTGGGCTAAGAAGACATACTCTACACGTGGTTGACGTGTCACGGAGTTCTTGAAATAGATTTAAAGAGAGAGAGAGAGAGAAACCATAATCGTTTGTAAAGCAAATGTCAAACGTATAACTTTGCACATCCAATCAAAAGGGAAAGAAATTAAACAAGTTATTTCATGTGCTTAGCTTGTTGATTGTCTGCTTGAGAGCCTTGTTTACTATTGAGTTTATACTTGACAAGATGAATCAAGAGAAGTATATAAAAACGGTTTCCTGAATATATTTATTGATGATACAAATTTTCTTTAATCAAATGACATGATATAGAAAAAGAAAAGACACTTTTAAAGACTCATAGTTCCAAGGAAATTAAACAGAATGAATAAATCATGATAATCTCACAAATTAATTAATATTTATCTTGAGATTACGATTGAGTTTTTAATAAAATTATTGAGAACCGCAACTTATTAAAACATAGAGCATTTTATGTTTTATTTAGTTTCATTCCCTGCCATTGGGATGCACTTGTTTCTATCAATATATCTTTCATTGATTCAAAAGATCCTTTTAGTACAGGATAATAAAATTGAACTTTCAAGCTATTGGAACTAGCGAATTCCCAAGTAATTCGAAACATTTTCATCTTTAAACTAGGTTATTCCCAAGTAATTAAGTTATATCATTACTTCTTCTTATTATTTTTAATATAATATAGGGTTAATATCCTAAAAAACCCCAAATGGTACATACTGTGACAAATTTACCCCAAACTATTTTTTTGACCACCAAAAACCCAAACTGGTACATATGTGACAAATCTACCCTCCGTTAGCTTCCGTTCGATTTTTCCGTTAATTTTGCTGACGTGGCATCCATGTGGAAATTCATAAGTTTAATACCATTAAAAACCTCAAACTGGTATATTTATGACAAATTTACCCCAAACTGGTATATTTATGACAAATTTACCCCAAGTTGGTATATTTACGAAAAATTTACTCTAAATTAATTTTTCGATCATAAAAAACCTAAATTGATACACGTGCGACACATTTACCCTCTTTCAATTTTCCCAAATAAAAGAAAAAAATCAAGTATTAATGATACGGAGGCAATGTTAGAGTAATCTAGAAAATAAAATTGATTGAACATCACAACTCAGTCAAATTTGGGAAAATTGAAAGAGGGTAAATGTGCCGCACGTGTACCAATTTAGTTTTTTATGATCGAAAAAATTAATTTAGAGTAAATTTGTCGTAAATATACCAACTTGGGGTAAATTTGTCATAAATATACCAGTTTGGGGTAAATTTGTCATAAATATACCAGTTTGAGGTTTTAATGGTATTAAACTTATGAATTTCCACATGGCTTGCCACGTCGGCAACCACGTCAGCAAAATTAACGGAAAAATCGAACGGAAGCTAACGGAAGCTAACGGAGGGTAGATCTGTCGCATATGTACCGGTTGGGGTTTTGGTGGTCAAAAAAAAAATAGTTTGGGGTAAATTTGTCTATCGCGTGCTTAGGTTTGGGGTTTTAGGGTATTAACCCTATAATATATCATAGATAAATATTCTAAATAAAGTTACGATCTGTCATTTTTTTTCAGTTAAGGTTATTTTTTAATTCATCGCAACTTTATTTCAATTTTTATTTTAAAATTATTAATTTCTTATTTTTTTAGTGGTGGTTAGATCTAGGTTTTGCCGAATCAAATAACCGGAACAATTAAAATAAATCATTTTTAATTCTTAGTTAAATAGATTTGATTTTATTGAATAACCTACATCATTTGACTATATCATTTAAAGAAAAATCATATCTTTATTCTTTTTTAAGATTTCACTTTAATAAGACATGGAAGATTAGAGATGATTAAATCAAGAAACCAATGATAATTGGTCGAATATCCAATCGTACCGTAATCGTCTTGTTTGGTGTGACGCCTGCTGCAGCTTTCTTGGGGCTACTTTGTCCAGCTTTGCAGCCAAGACAGCTTCCATTCTAGGCTTCATTTTGCAGTCCAATCCTAGCTGGCTTCCACCGAGAAATGGGCAGCTGCAAGTCCACCGGTTTTGCCTCCGATTTCCTCTCTAACTCTAGTTCATTTCTTGTCCAGTTTCCAGTTCCATTGGGACTAGATTGTGGCTAGCTTAGGGGCTTAATTATGCAAAGTGGGAACGAATCAGCTTAATGTGCACTCGATTAATCCAGGAGCTCTGGAGCTCTCAGCAATTGAAATTTTCATAACCAGGTCCCCATACCTTTTAAAATAATGCATCCCCCGTTACTAAGTACAAAACAAACCTAATGAAAACTAATGTAGGATGATGAAACGGCGATGTTTTTGATCGAAGGTTGAATTTCTTGATTTAATTGAAAAAGTTAACATTTGACTTACACAAGAAAATTTCGAAATTTAAATTCTTAAATTTATATGTAACCATGAAAGGGATGTTTATATGCAATGCGATACTATGATATATGATATCTTTGCTTTTGATTAAAAGTTAACTTTTCGGTTTGACTAAAAAGTCCATCAAAAAAGTAATTTTTTTATATTTATAAATGGTACATAAATGTTAATGAAATGCAATTCTCTAAATGCAATGGATGCAGAATTCGAAAAGCATGAAGTGAGAAAAGATCTTGTAAAGAGCAAAGTGGAGAGATAGAACCTTTTTTCATTTATAAATGAAATTAGGAGGGCTTATGACATAATAAATCCAAGCAACACATGTCATCCAATAAATAGATTCAGATTTTGACAATGTGACATTAGAGTGATATTCAATATTTTCTGATTAAACTAGTCCCTTCACCTTCACCTTCCCCTTCTCCTTCTCCTCCACTCCAATTCCTTCAACTTCCTCTCCCTCCATTTTGATTACCAAGTGCTCTCCAGACTCCAACAAATACCCATCATCTCCCTCGTTTCCCTCGACCGAAAGTAAACCAAATTCCCAGGACAGAAAACCGAAAACCGAAAAAGAAAAAACAAAAAGGTCTTGCTCTTTTGTTTTTAAACCTTTGAAGCTGTCGAGAGAAAGCAACGACGAGAAGTTGCTGAAAAGGAATGATGCGAAGAATGGTGAAATTCCCCTCTCCTCTTCTTCCTCCTCTCCTTCGACCACCGTCCGGTAATCTCACTCTCCCTCTCACTCCTCCTTTCTTTGCATCGCCTCTTCCTCTTCCTCTTCCTCTTCTTCTTCCTCGCGTTGTCGATTCCTCTCCCTCTCGTCACTTTCGCACTTCACGCTCTCCTCCTGGACTGAGCGATTCCATGAGTCGATCCCAAGTTTTGGACTTTGTCTTGAACCTGTGCAAAAAAAGGCTGGTTGGCCAAAGCCGAGGATGCTTTGCATTATTTCAAGGTTATGATTCGGCTGAACCCTTTGCCTTCGACTCCCTGTTTCACCCAACTCTTGGGAGCTGCGGTGAGGATGAAGCATTATGCTGTCGCCATCCACATGATCGAGCGAATGGATTCCATGGGCATATCTCGCGACATTTACGTTCTCAGCATTCTGATCAATTGCCTCTGCCGCTTGGAAAGGTCCGATCTTGGATTTTCCGTTTTGACCAAAATGTTCAAGCTTGGGCTTGAACCGAGTGTGGTGACCTTGAACACTTTGCTCAACGGGCTCTGTGAAGAGGGTAAGATCGCACGAGCCTTGACCTTGGTGGAGGAAATGCGGGGCAAGGGTTTAAGGCCGATGTATTTACATACAGTGTCATCGTGAAGGGATTGTGCAGAACCGGTAATACTTCCAAAGCCGTCCAGTTAATAAGGAATTTGGAAGAAAGGGGCTGCGAACTGGATTTGGTCACGTACAACACGATCATCGATGGTTATTGCAAGGAAGGACTGGTGGAAGAGGCATTTGGCTTCTTTAACTGTATGAGCCACTGCCTAATTAAGCCGGACATCTTCACTTACAGTACCTTGATTTGCGGCTTAGGCTGCATAGGCAAATGGAAACAAGCAAAGACGATGTTAGAGGAGATGATTCATGATGGAATCCACCCAGACGTTATCACTTATAATTCCTTCATCCACGGTCTGTGCCTTTGTGGCCAATGGGAAGAGGTTCGAGTCAGTTGAGTGAGATGGTGCGGGGAGGAATAAGGCCAGATTATCAAACCTTCACTATTATCTTGGATGCGCTTGGCAAACAGGGCAGGACTGATGAGGCGAAGTGCATATTTGATCTGATGATCGAGATGGGTGTTGAGCCAAATGTATTTACTTATAACTCGTTGATAAATGGTTACTGCCTTCAAAATCAAATGGATGATGCGGCAATTACATTTTGTTTGATGACTGCAAGGAAGTGCAATCTGATGTGGTGACCTATAGCACGTTGATTAACGGGTATTTTGCAGTTAAAAGAGTTGATAAGGCAATGAGTCTCCTTCGGCAAATGCTGGAGAAAGGACTAGTCCCTAATGTTGCCACCTATGGTTGTCTCATGGAAGGCTTTTTCCTTGCTGGAAGCCCCAGGGTCGCACATCAGCTGTTTTACAAAATGCTGGCTTGCAATCATATAAATCAACAAATTTGTGCCATCATGTTAGATGGCCTTTGTAAGTATCGACAAGTCGACAAGGCAGTGGCGTTGTTTCGACAAATGGAAGATGGCATGGGTGATGTTAATATATTCCACTGCACCATCGTTGTTAACGGCTTGTGTGAGGCTGGGGAATTTGGACATGCAATGGACCTCTTCAATTCGTTGCATGCCAAAGGGTTGCGACCTAATGCCGTGAAATTCCGTGCCATCATAAAAGGACTATGTAAAGCTGGCCAACTAAGTGAAGCTTGCGAGCTACTTCATAATATGAAAGAGAAGGGATGTCCTCCAGATGGTGTCGTGTATAACATTATTGTCCCAGCACTCCTCGAAGATGGTGAGAATGCAAAGGCAATGCTCTTTCTAGGGAAGATGGTTGAGAAAGGCTTCTCACCAAATGCTGCATCAACGGTTAAAATTTTGGGT